>JAQIWN010005139.1:0-10271 GCA_034699025.1 Entomobrya cf. arborea Gr-Col-00668 | reverse complement strand
TGACCTTTATTTTTTAGATTGTCAACTGCCCAACCATGTTCAGTTAGCCATCACATGGTTTTTCCATCAGTTTTTATATACATTAAGATTCCTGGATAAACATAAAATGTTATCCAAAAAAGCAATAAAATGTATGGCGTTGGATCCCCAGGATAGGTGTGACGACTGAACCAAATCTTCTTAAATCTGTTGTAAATGATGACCAAGTGCATGTAACATGGCAAAAAGTAGAAAATAATAGAAACAATCTGAAATTTTTCAAAATATATCAATATTTAGTTCAAGCCAGTACCCATATAAATATTAAGACGATTTTCATACCTTTTGAAAATAAACGGTTTTTCCAACGTATGTTCCATTGCTAGATTTCTGAATGCGATATGGTATCAAGCATAAATAAAATGAAAACTTGTGGTAAGTTTCTAAGATACAGTAAAAAATCATTTTTTGTATTTGTTTTGTTAGTTCTTCATATAGGCTTTTCTGTTCGGGTACTCTTTTGAACTATGTTGCTGCTTTGTTTTTCTCTCTTGAACTTTTACCCTGTGGAAAGAAAATCACATAAATATTTTGACTCATTGGTATTATAAACAACCAAACACTACCGAAAAAGTAAAAAAAGTACTTAACGTGAATGACCACTTAATGTATTTATGTTATTATATGATAGTGTGATACTTAACCCTAAAATACACTAATACATATCCAAACAAAACAAAAAAAAAATGTTTAAATATTTCAGTTTTAATTAGTTTAGATCTTATTTGTATACCTTTTTGTTTTGAATTTCAGGTTATCACGGTTATGAAAAGGGTAGTCCTTTTAAAAGTGGTGTTGAAAGAGAAAGAAAGTTGTGTTTTTAACATCAGCGGAATAATTGTATTATACAACATGGAAATTAATTAATCACAACCACAAACATGGCAAACAAACACAAACCATATTAACTATTTTTGCCACTTTTAAAGCGCCCGATTTTTGCCGTGAAGGTTTTTTTATTCAGCCACTTATTAAAATAAGATTGTTCAGGAAATTTGACTTGTACTCGAATCATTTCAATATAAAGGACAAACTTATAAAATAACAAAATATGAAAAGTAATTTAAAATGTATGCCAGACACAAAAATATTTCCAACAGGTTCAGATGTTTTATTTCTTATTTAATCATCGAAAAAGTAGGGGGATAAGGTAATAAGTATTAGAGCTGGTCTAGGTGCTCCTCCAAGAAAGAAATATAGATTATTAGACGAGATAATAGTATTTTGAGACTACATTTAACTATGGAAACACAACAGATAAATTATATATGCAATTAAATTCCTGTCGAAAATATCCCGGATATAATATACATATGAAAACAAAGTTATGAAAAATATGTATTAAGTAGATAATTTTAGAATAACTCTGAGGGCTTCAAATACTATTTATTAATTGTCTGTAAAAACTTTTCCAAATAATTTTTGTAAAGACCAATCATTTACTAAATCAAATTTATGGTTTGTGTTTGAATACTTCCATTTTAATTAAACTCTTTCTTTGTTTTTAACTTGGCGTTCCAAATCCCGAAATTCTTCAGCTAGCTTTTCAAACTTATCATTTTGGCTATACATGAATTCAACCAGCTTAATGTCGTATGTTTTAAATTTTCTTTCAACGGAACTAAAATTAGACGCTAGTTCCACCTCTAATTTTTTAAGATAACGTAAAGACTCGTTACACCGTGAGTGTTCTTGATTAACAATTTCGGATACCATTTTTATGCTGCCAGTCTTTGCATTTAAATTCCGACTTGTGCAGCTTGTGGTGTAGTAGGTGGAATTAAAATCTGGTCCAAATGACAATATTTTAGTCACTCTGTCACTAGGGCTTTGCTTATAGTGGTTCATTTCCCTTGAATCAGCGTCATGTCCGGCTGGAATAAATCTAGCTTGCGATTTGGTTTCTGAACAGTTCGGTTCAAAATAAGCATAAAGATCATTTGCATGGTTATTAATTGACCACCTTCTCATTTGCTGTATATTTATGGGAACATTGACGCAGCTGCACACATCTCTGTATCTTTCCAACAACTCGGGAATCTCATCTCTGTCTTCTTCAAAGTATTTGGTAATATCAACATTAAGCTTGGGACCACCTTCCTCATCATTGCAAGCATGGAATGATCCGATCCTCCATAACCATCCGTTTGGAAAACTACAAAAAAACCAAGTGTAAAATTTCAAAATTTTGACAACATATTAAAAAATAATATTATGATTAGTTAGTATTGTTGTAATACGTGGTATAATATGAGGGTAAGAATTTTTTAGTCCAAGATCCTTTGCAGTCTGGATATCCATAAACGATTACACAGGTGTCCGTTTCAAGACTTGCGATTTGGGGCCGATTTTTCCCTTGAATGTTAGTACAATTATGAAAATTTCGGCTTGTGTAAGGCGAACCTTGAATTTAAAACGAAACACTTTTTGGGACTCTTATACTCTCAGGTATCTGCCCCACCCTTGATACATACATGCGTAGACTTTTGATCAGTAATTTAATGTTTGCTTATGAACTGAAAATTTATTTACCTGATTTGTCAGCATTTTCGTAAAAACGAACAAGTGTGCTATTAATACAAGAAATACATGTTAGCCACAGAAAAATCCTTAATAAAACGGTCGTTCTCATATCGAAATAGTAAAATAGGAAAGTAATTGTCAATATTTGTTTTGATGTTTCCCTTCAAGAACAAAATTCCACTAATGATATTTCGTTATGCTGATCCAGTCTATTTATTTAAAAAAAGTCGCATAAGAATTTGAAGTGTGTATTTTACGTCGTAAACAATTGAAACAAAGTTAAATTGGTTTTAACTAGCATACGAAGTAAGCATGTTTTATTTCTAGTTTGGGCCTTTCGGAAAGCCAATCAAAATATAATTCATCAAATTAAACCACTTTACAACCAATTTAAAATTATTTGTTTAATATTGCAATGATAATGCTTCTATTTATCTTTATTACATGCTGCCACGATGGAAGATCTGAATGGTACTTGGCTGAAATGCACAATCTTTCTAATTTGCATTATGACATTGTAAGCTCGTACTATACGTCATATTCTTCATCCGAAAGCCACTTAAGAGCTAAATCATTTCACCCGTAGGAGTATCAGTAGTACCTATATTTATAAAACAATAAACGTAAAAACGAAAATATAGTCTTTGCATCAAATAAAGTGAATCAATCTGTTTATTGAGACAATTAGACGAAGATTTTTATTCAGTTTGCATTGTAATCAACCTGCTTACTAACTACGCAACGACAATTCTGAGAAATCATACATTAGAATTAGTCCGATGCACTTGCAATTACACTTAAATGAATAAGCAGCATCTCGAATTTAAATTGGTTTTACTGAGTATACATAAGTGATAATATAATTTTCAATACTAAACCAAGCGATCTAAAGATCTAAGCCGTGGGATATTTGTTGTAATGATATCATAAGCAAAAAATAAGTAGATTTTACTATACAAACGTTCTCAACAAATCAACTGAGATAAATGCATTTGAGATAAAGAAGAGTGCCGTTAAATTTATGCATGAAACGATTTATAAGATTTTTAGACGTATCCTTTTTTTCCATGTTCCATGTTTTATTGAACCTAGAACCGAATTACCGGGGAAATAAGAATACCCGTTTGACGAAATTATATTTATTTGCGCTAAGTATTTATAAATAATATAGTATGAAAATCAAACTGATTCATAACATGATTCTATTTTTTCACTATTAATAATTCATAAAACGAAAAGAAAAACTCTACTACTAATAGGAGAGCTTGTAAAAATCATATGGAAAAAGATCTACCAATTTTTGTAATTTAAATGAAGAAAATTTGACACATGAAGCGCAAAACAGCACTCATACAAAATTTACTTTACCGATTTTGACATCTATGAAACTTGAGAGGTTTCATGAAATTTACATTTAGCATATCGAAAAAGCTGAAACCTTTCAGTAACATTTCTTCAACCAAATTGTGGGATACTATACTAGTATAAAATCTTCCTTATCATTTCTATAACTGGACAGGTAAAAGCACGAAAAGAAACTAAAATCCAAATCCAACACGTAGCAGACTACTTACATTACACGCATGCTTACTAGCTTATTGTACTTTGTGCACTAAAATCACTTGTTGAATCGAATATACTTTAAAAGGTTGCTCTCCTACTACCTGTTTCACTTGCATGAAATAATACACTTGAACAAAACAGGTAGTATGGAAAGGAAGCTAAAAATCTGGATTCATATGTCCTTGACCACTTGTTCAATAAAACTACGTATATAAAACTTACACTTGGGATAGAGCATCTAATTTTTTTTTTCTTTACATTGTTAAGATACCCATTGTTTTCATTTGTCCAGTAACATAGACAATACTAGCTGTGGTGATATACCTTTTTATTGTTGACTTATAACAGTATATTTGAAAGTCGTAGTTTTCTAAATATTACTAACTATTTTAACTCTTATTTAAAAAAGCAGCACAACAATTTGCTTAACCGAATTTATTACTTTGGTCGTTTAATTAACTCAAAATTTAGTTCTGGGTTAAAATACTATTTGCATAGTACACCAATTGGTTTAAATATTACACGAATATAGCCTATTTTTTAATATTTTAAAGTTAATCAATTAAATAGTAAATATGGCAGCCAAAAACAAAGCTAACTCAATGAAATCCCAATTACCTTCCAAATCCAAGTTTCTAATGTGGGGAGAAAATTTCGGTAAAGTACTTGAAAACTGTGTAGAAAGCCAATCCACTGGAAAATTATCTATTCATCTATATCAAATACTAGCAGTTTTGGAAGTACGTCACAAAATATCAACAGCAAATGATCCCCAACCTTCCATAATTGTGGCACCGACAGGATCTGGAAAATCGGGAATGATATTCATGCTACCTTATGTCCTATCTTCAAATAAAGTACTAATTTTGAGCCCGTCCTCAATTCTAACAAACCAGTTAGCAGAAACATTTGGTAGTCGACCTGATAATCGAAACTGTTTCTTTAATAATATGAATATATCAGAGAATCATGAAGATTTGAGTGCCTTTTTGGAAGAAGTTACTACAATCAATAGTTATAGAGATTCGATTGAGAAACAAATGACAAATGTGGTAATCGTTAGTGCTCAAAAATTTGGTGGTCAGGAGATGGGACGATTGAATATGAAGTATTTAAACGAAGAAACTATTCCAGACGTTCGAAATTTCTTTAACCAGTTTGATACGATTATTGTGACTGAATCTCAGTATTATCCGTGGAAAACTTGGAAGCAAATTGAAGAGTTTAGTAGACCAAATTATGGTAGTGCAGCAAAGAAAATTATTTTTCTTACGGCAACTCCACACATGATGCTCGGTAATGGGGATAGAGTTCATGTTTTGGGGAATCCAAGTAGAACTGCGTTTACAATTGATAGAAATCTGTGCATTGGTAAGATTTATGGAAATATCTGGCTATTTTGTAATTTATAATCTAACAATTAATTCGAATATTGAACGTTTTTCAATCGAATGAGGAACGATTTAAAAAGGAATTAAAAACGTTTATAATCGAATTAGGAACGTTTTAAAATCGAATGAGAAACGTTTTAAAATCGATTAAGAAACGTTTTAAAGTCGATTGAGGAACGTTTTAAAATCGATTAAGAAACGTTTTAAAGTCGATCGAGGAACGTTTTAAAATCGAATGAGGAACGTTTTAAAATCGATTAACAAAACGTTTTAAAGTCGACCGAGGAACGTTTTAAAATTGATTAAGAAACGTTTTAAAGTCGATTGAAGAACGTTTTAAAAGTGAATTGAGAATATTTTAAAATTGAACTAAAATCACTTGACAATCAAATAATGAACGTTTATATTCGAATTAAGAATCTTTTAAAATCGAACTATGAACGTGTTAAAATTTATTCCTTCTTATTTTATTTTCAGGTTCGTCGATAAGGAAACTTGATTTCAACATGGACCACGGAAACGAAAAGGACTTTCCCCAGCACATCCGCTACATTTTAGACACTCAACAGAACTCCGAACCACGTTTCATCCCACAAGCTATAATTCTTACAAAATCTAAATCCGAAGTTGACCGAATCGTAAAAGAATTAAACAAAATTAATGGCAAAGGTTTCGCTGTTGGTGTTTCTGGTACACCAAAACAAATTGCTAAAGGACTGAAAGACTTTACCGATGGTAAATTTAGGGCAGCAGTTACCTTTAAAGTTGGTTTAGATGGTTATGATAACACGAAAGTAACATTGTGTGTAATTATGAGGAAAATTATGGGTAAAATTTTGTTTAGCCAGTTTGTTAACAGATGCATGAGAATTAAAAGGGGATTGGGGCAAGTAAATGGGGTAGATATGAATGATAGAAGTGTGGGGAAGGTTATAAGTTATGCGGGATATGAACAAGAGGGGATGAGGAGGGATTATGAGAGATTGGATCAGTTTATTGCGGGGGATGATCCAAGTGATGAGATAGATGATGAAGGAGAGTAAAAATTATTAGTGGAAAATGTAAATAATAATTAAAAATTTAAGGTTAATTTATTTTAAATTGTAGCAAGTAAAAGTACCAATTATATATATAATTGTGTTTCAAATTATATTTGTTTGTGAAAGTCTGGTATTTTAGATTAATTGTTATTTTGTACTTTTGTCTAGTTGATAGTCTAATTTTAATTAAAATGCAATTTTGTAGTATTGCAATAAAGTATCTGAAAAAAAGACATAAATGATTAGTTAAAGATCTTTAAATACAATAATTTTAGAAAAGTTTTAGGGTAATTGTTTTTAATTTTTAGATTAACCAGTTTTGTTAATATTTTTAGTACAAAATATTAAAAGAGTTGAATAAAGTTTGTAAAATATTTAATTATGATCGTTACTCTTAATTTTTACCTTGTTTCAACTTACATTATGCATAAATAAAAATAAAACTACAATTTTTCAATCGATAATTAGTATTAATATTTAATTATAATTACGGAGGAGTTTACGATACAGAGGAAGTACCTCAGCAGCGAATTGCATTATTAGTGCCGCTTGTTGTGTTTTGTGTGCCGGCTGTTGGCTTTCTTTCAGCAGATCTCTCTCAGAACTAGAACGACAAAAAAACAGCTGAGTTCTGAAAAGCTGTGTGTTTTTTTATAAAAAAAAATAATATTACAGAATTTAATTTGGATTTAATTCTACACAATTAAAAATGTATCTGGAGTTGTAGTTAAAATGGAGGAATTAAATTTTGGGAATGGTGGTGGTGGCCGGGATCCCCTCGGGGAAGATGGTGTTGAAAATCCTGTTGACTTTTTAAGTGAACTGAGGAATCCCTGTTTAATTTGTGGGGTTGATGTGGAAATTGACATTTTAGTGAAACAAGAGGTTGGAGATTTTGAAGAGAATTTTGGGGAGGGGGGTTCATCTCCGCCTTCTCAGGTGCGGGGGGTGGGAGGTGGTGGTGGTAATCTTGACCATAATGTTTTTCACTGGTTTTTAAAATGGTTTCGGGTGGACATTGTGAAAAAAGGGAACAAAAGACTGGTGGACAGGGGATGGGATGGACATGGTGGGGATATCCTTAGATTTTGTGGGGGGTGTAAAGGGGAGTTAATTAAATTACTGGATTTACAAAAAGAGGTGGATGGGTTGTTGGAGAGAATTGAAAATGGGTTGGGGGAGGTGAAAGGGAAAATGGAGGGTTGTGAGGGGACATTCCAAAGTAACGGGATTTATGAGAGGGATGATAGGTATAAAAGGGTTAGGAGTAGGATTGTTAAAATTGGTAATTAAAAATTTAATTTGTAATTATGTTATAAAATATGCTTGTTTTTGAAGAGTAAATATTTAATTTGGTTTATTTTTGTTTTAATGGAGCTCAGGTCCTACAAAAGGTCGTCCGAGGAAGGATTCATCTGTAAAGCCTGTGGAGAAGGAAACCGGAAGTAAAAGGAAGTCATCTAGAAAACCAGTACCGGTATCCAGATTTAATCCAACCACCATTAACTCTAGTCATGATGGTGAAGCGGGTGATGACGATGATGAACTACCAGATGATAATTTTTCCGAACTAATGGTAAATAATTTAAAATACTATTTGAAAATTAATTTACTTGAATCAATTAATTTTATTAATATTTTCTTGATTGATTTTTTTATTCAGCTTTTATCCAGTGATACAGGAAGACTGAGGGATCACCTTATAATTGCCGAAGAGGATGAAGATCAACTTGACATCAAACCAGACATTCAGATCTCAGATTCAAATATTAATCTAATCAGCTGTTCTACTCCTCCCCCACCTCCTCCACTACCAAGTCCTCTAACCGAAAAGGTTCGAGAAGCTGTCAAGCTCAAAAAGAAAGCAGGTCTCCGTACAAAATCACCCAAAATAAAGAAGAAACCGGAAATTAAATCTAAGTCAACTTCCACCCCGTCCAAAAATATTCAAAGGCCGTCCAGAAAGTCCCCTAAGGTATCAGCTGTTTTGGACGGTGGTCCCGGTCACGAGGAAGATGATAATTATTACTTGAATGATGACAACGACATCGAAGATAACCTATCATTATCATCCTCTGATAATGAAGATAAGCCAGGTGGAAGCCGCAAACACCTTCAACGCAAAAAGAGAAAAGTTAAAGATGAAGACTTCGTTTTGGATGATGATGTCGACGACAACTTGTCAGATGACGACCTTGACTGGAGCTCCACAAACGAACCCCGCCGAAAATACAAGTACACATTAGACCCCACCACAAACCAGATAACCCTTGGCCCCCACACCTTCACCTTATCCTCATCCTCCCCGGACCAAGTCATCTGTACCGAGTGCCAACCCCAAGCCACCATGAAACACAATAACGACTGCATGTACCGCCACATAACAAAGTACCATAGCAACCGGTTCACCTGCCCAAATTATGACTGCACCTTTAAGGGGTCATCCCTGAAGGATGTTCACGCCCACTTTAAAACAAGACACGAGGGAATACCAAGAAGGAATCCGAGAATACCTTGTAAAATTTGTGGAAAGCCAATTCAAAATACAAAACGATGCAGATTGAATCACGAGTGGACTCATTTAAGTAAAGAGGAAAAGGAGGAGGTGGTGGCGAGGGACGACCCCGAATTGCTACCAGATCAGTTGAAGAGGAGATGGCAGTGTGATGAGTGCGGGAAGGGATTTGTGGTGCCGAGTGAGTTAAAAAGGCATAAGGAAAGGTATCATGATCAAAGTTTTCAAAATGTGAAGAGTTTGTGTGCTGAGTGTGGAGAGACATTTGTGGATTTGGAGGGGCATAGGAGGAGGGTTCATGGGAGGGGGGAGGGGGGTAAGGAGGCGGTGAGGTGGTGGGAGTGTACGGAGGGGGGATGTGGGAAAAGATTTAGGAAGGTTGGGTTATTGACTAAGCATAAGGATGCGGTGCATAGGGGAATTAGGCCTTGGGGCTGTACACTGTGTACGAGACGATTTGTGAAGGAGGAGGGGCTGAAGAAACATATGGATTTGCATTTGGGGAGGAGGGATTGGGGATGTGAGGTGGAGGGATGTGGGGCGGCTTTTGCGAGGAAGGCGCATTTGCAGAGGCACACGAGGATTTATCATGAGGAGGGGGCTAGGCCGAGGAGGAAGGTTTTTTTGAGGGGGCCGACGGTGTTGGGGGTGGGGTTTAAGAAGGAGGAGTTGGTGAGGGAGGGGACGTATTATCCGCCGAGTGCGTTGAAGAGTTGGGCGAAGGGGAGGGTGCCGGGGCATTTGTTGGGGAAGGAGGGGACCTTGAGGGAGGAGGTGGAGGGGGATGGGGTAGGGGAGGGGATGGCTTAGGAAAGGAAGGAAGGTTAATGAGATGATTTTGGATGAAGGGTTTTTTTTTTGTATTTTTTTTTAAAATTAGTTGATTGAGTTTGAAAATTAATTTGTAATTAAATTTAAGTTTAATGCTGATTTGTAAAAAAAAAAAAAACAAGTGCAAATTGAATAAATAATTTTGAAAATTATGTGTAAATGGTGAATATTGAATTAAATTCTTATTTAAAATTAACAACTTTCTTTTGTTTTGTTTTTTGTAGATGTGGATACTTATCTTGCTTATATGCTTAATTGCACAGTTAGACTATTGCCTAAAACGTTTTTTTTTATGAAACCTTTCTGCGTCAACAAGTTGAATTTCCATTTACTATTCCAACTGCCATATTACTTTTGAATTATTTAGAA
>JAQIWN010005138.1:0-10271 GCA_034699025.1 Entomobrya cf. arborea Gr-Col-00668 | reverse complement strand
CTATACTTCTCAACTTCCTTTACATCCTCAATAGATACTGGATGCTTACTTTCGATGGGTTCTGAAGAAGCTTTCTCGTCCATTTTTTCAATATCAAATTGGATCTCCTTTCAATTAGTATAAATTGTAAATGTATGTATAGTATGTAAACTTAAATTAATTGGGCTCTAATTTTTAAAGTGTGTGCATAAAGGGGTCGTAGTGACTGTCGATTGCCATTGTCACATAACCACCATCATTCCAGCTTCATTTATGAGAAAGACAGGAAGTAGAAGCTGGAAACCTGACCATGACGCATCATATCATCGACAAAACTTCATGAAAAATCGAAAAGTTGAAGAGCTCTTTGGTTGGTAGCTTTGATAATTTGATAATCGATAAAATGCATGTATTTCAGTCCAAAATAATTAACTGCTAATCAAATTGTTATTTTAATTTCAAACTAGAGAAAGCTTTGCTCTGCATTTAAAAAACTTGACGTGTAAAGTTGTTAACTTGACGTGTGGAGTGTGGAATGGTCAAGTAAGGAGCATCGAGCAAAAGTCTATTTTTCTTTTCCGTGCCTCGTTGTTCTTCGCCAGCATTCACAGTGCAGAAACCCATAACCCATTGAGTACCAAAGTTGTCTTTCCTTTTAAACAGACTGTTGTTGTGACGGTCAAGTCATGATGGGATGAGGAAAATGATGAGAGATGACGATGAAAATGAGAATGTGAAATGAAATGTGAAGTTGCGACAAGACAGCTGCATGCACATCAATAAATCACACGTTTAATTTGAGGTGGAGACGCCGGAAATGTAATAAAAAGCTTCAAGTAGTTAATTGTGTCGTTTAAATTGAAAGATTAGGAGTAAGTGGGAATCAAAGGGTTACGTGATTGGTGAAAAGGTATAAACATATGTCATCTGTTGATCACCTGTTCGTCTTTGGAAGATTTGTTGAGTTGAGAAAAATCTAATCAAAAGATAATATTTTGGAAACTTTTCGTACTGAATTTAAGGTAGTATTCATGATGGTCTATAGTATTTTGATTGGTGGTTATACTTTTCAGTAGTTAGTAGTCTGTCTATCGTCTGTAATTAATGGTTTTCGTGATTTATTTCAATTTTTTTACAGCAGGAAATGAGATTGCCGTAGGACATCTGACTCGGCTGGTGGATGTAGAAAACAAGTTAAATTAAGGTTTAAAAAGATAACTAACCCATCATGGGGACGTTTTGGAAATACATTTTGTATTTTGGTCTAGTCTCAAATAGTTTAATAGGAGTATTTAGTTTACATGAAGATCAAGCTGGAAAATTCGACTGGTAAGAATGTTTTAAAATGAAATTGATAAAATGTATCGGTCAGAAACGCATATGGACAAATTATTGATTTGGTACGACTTTTTGCAATTTTTCAGGCATCAAAAATTTTTTGGTCCGGTGAAATTCATTGCTAATGACCCTAATCAGCCAAAGAGGATCTTAATAGGAACGCAGAACAATGTAATTGGTGCAGTACATGGAAATACAGGTAACTTAAAAATATCTTAATATATTTTCATCTGTCAAATGGAATGTTCAAGATGAAAGATTACATGGAATTCTTTAATTTGATTAGGGAACATTCTTTATCGACAAATTCTTGAATCGGCTGGAAAATTGGTATATTATGGAGTATACCAGGAAAAGCAATCTGTGGCGGTATCGTTCCAGCCTGACAATCTTGTGAAAATAAGATTTTTTGGCATTACCAATGGCGTACTGATGGATGAATGGGCTGAAACTGTTGCTGGTGTAACTCATGCTACGGAATTCGGTGGGAAGATCTACATTATTGATGCCTCCAGCAGTTTGCCAACTATTAGTGTCACCGTTTTGAATGGAGAATCAACAGCTAGTCACAAGTATCAGGTTGGAGTCTCGAAGGATGGAAACTTGGTGTGTGACGTTACTGGTCCATATTTCGTGTGTGCTCAAGGAAAGAAGTTGACTGTCATCAATTTGAAGGACGGCTCATCCCGAAGCGTCAACGAGGAAGGCGAAATTAATACCATCAGTACCAGTGGAGCAGGTAAGAATTATAATTGATGAGTTATATTTTGATATTTTGAATAAAATACTAAATGTATAGTAAATTCTATATTAATTCATTTTTCCACCCAGGTGAAATATCAGCAATCTCTGTTGGAAATCCCAGCTGGGGAAACACATACATCATCCTAGAAAATGGAAAAGGTGGCCCAGAATTACTTCCCCTTAAAGTCAACTCCGAATCTGGTCTTACATTGTCTCAAGCTAAATCGGCTGACCGTCCTTTACTATTTTTGGCCAAGCTGGAATCCTCACGTTCCATTCTGTTACGAATCTACAATAGAAACGGTGAAAAGGCTGAAGGTCCCATCAAAATTACATCTGAAGCACCATTGATGCCACTTGCTGCAACGAAGGCATACTTCTACAACACTGGCTACGGTTTTGTTGGTTTCACAAGAGATGCCACATTATTTGGAACGAGGGCAGATAATAGTGTGAGCTCTGGTGAAACTTTGATTGAGTGGTCCAGGCAAGAAGCATTGTCATCGGTTGTTGCAGTGGAAATGGTAGACTATCCTAGCGAAGCTGGCCCAACTTGGAATCCATATCAGGCATCTCATGATGTGGTCACGGCATTTGTGTCTAGACTGAAATACGAAATAGAGGCGATTGTAACTGGAGAAAGTTTGTACTCTTCTGCTGAGGATCGGTTCGGTTTGAGAAAAGTCATTGTATTTCTCACAACAGTTGGAAAAGTTATTGGAATGGACAGCACTTCTGGCAGCATAATTTATTCTTTTGTTCTCCCCGATTTCTCTACATTCTCTGATTCCAGTGCACAACTCTACATTCAAAGGCCTTCAAAGTATTCTCCACTGAAACCACAGGCTACAGTAGTTTACAGGTCATTGAGCAGAAATGGAGCAATACTTTTAGCTTTTGATCCTGTCGAGGGAAAACCCTTAGACGAACCAAAATCTTATCCACCATTGCAACAAACTCAAATGCTGACCCACACTTCAGAAGAAACCAAGTTTATCAAGCCAATTTTGCTGTTGGACCAATCTGGCGAAGTTCACACTTATCCTGCTCAGGTCAAAGATGTATCTAATGCATACTTTTTTGTTGCCAATAAAGGACAGTCTCCAAAATTAGAGGGATATGATATCAAAGTAACTAACGATGTAAGTAAATACATCAACAGCAAATCCTTTCATATTTTCGGGTGTCAGCATTTTTACCACATTTTGAATATTATCTATTTTAGAAACTAAAAGCAAGACTTTTGTGGGACTTGAACTTGGGCAAATCGGAACTTTTGGGAGTTTATGGAAAACTTCAATCAGAGCGAGTTCACTCCCAGGGAAGAGTCCTTCCAGATCGGTCCGTGTCTTACAAGTATATGAATCCTAATCTCGCAGTGGTCGTCACCGCGGAGAATGAAGCAGGAAATATCAATTTATACCTCATTGACGCTGTTTCAGGTAAATCATTCTATTATTCTACAGTGATTACTATATTATTATTAAGATGTGGTAAGATGCACGAAGGTCATTGTTCATGTGATGTAATGGCTACAATGTATTTGCAGGTACATTATTGCATTCCTTCTGGCATAAGAAATGCCGTGGTCCAGTTCACGTGGTACATTCCGAACATTGGCTGGTATATTCGCTATTCAGTGATAAAAATAGAAGATACGAAATCAACTCTGTCGAGCTATACGAGGGTCAAAAGCAAAGCAATTCAACTGTTTTTTCGTCATTCGCTGCGCCTCCAGTTCAACCGATCATTGTGAAACAGTCTTTCATCTACCCAACAGCCATACAACACATGACACACACCAGAACCGAGAAGGGAATTACGAATAAAGACATTTTACTTGCGTTGCCCAACGGTGGCGTTATGGAACTTCCGCGAATTGTCCTGCAACCTAGATTAAGTCAGCAGCATTACACTCACCAAATTCAGGATGAAGATGGAGTTATTCACGCCTTGCCTTACGTGCCTGAATTACCAATGCCATCAGACATGATAATTAATTATAATCAAAGTATTAAGCGCGTGGATGGAATCAAAACATGGCCTACACGCCTGGAATCCACGTGCCTAGTTCTAGTCTATGGAAATGGTAAGTTTCAAATTGCTATTTGAAGCATATCTAGAAGGGAAAATTTGAAACGATTGTATTACGATATGATAACTTAAATGATTGTTTTTAGATCTCTTTTACACCAAAATTACTCCATCGAAAACGTTTGATGTCCTGAAGGACGACTTTGACCATTGGTTTATTACAGTGGTCCTGGCCGGTCTAGTCGGTGGTGCTTATCTTTGTAAAACACTGGCTGCGCGCAAGCAACTTGATTTGGCGTGGAGATAATCATTTTGGAATCCAGCATCTACTATCTACGATTCTTCTACTATTCATTCAATATTATGCATTTTATTTTCCCACTGGTGTGCAATGCGACGCTTGGAGTTTAAAACATGTGGTTGATTTTTAATACCGGTCATCGAGGCATTTTATAAGCATATTTATATACCAGCTTGTTTTATAAACATGTTTGCATTTGATTTTATCCATTTTCTTCGTCTCCTATTCAAAGTTTACATATTCATACGTGATAGTATTCTTTTTGGTTGTTAAATGCTCAGTCCTTATTTTGTAGAAATAATAGTGAAGTTTGTATGTAAATAATATTTTATAGGAAAACAATAAAAACATGGTCCTTTTTTCATAATGAACCTTTTATCAGTGTTAAATGATTGTGTGACGCCAAAAACATAGACACCAAAGACGCTACCATACCATAACATGCTAAAGTCGTTGCAATTGCAACCGCAAGTGCTGCTGAGCAACACCAATTAATTTAAACTGTGACCTACTTCACATTACATGACATTATGGCCTCTTTGTAATATAAACTGGCGAATTAAAAATAGTTTCGTTATCCTTTGTATGGAAAAAGTCATTATTGACAGTGAAGATAATGGGTACACTTTAAGCCCTAATTTCGATGGTGTAACGGAATGGTGTAAATTTTAGCTAAATCATTCATCATGGCTGACTCTAAATCATTTTCCAAATTGTCTAGAAAATCAAAATCCTCAAGTAGCACGAATCATAATAATAATAATAATATCAACAACAAGCCGTCGACTAAAACGTCTGCAAAGTGTGTTGCAGCGCCTTCGAAGTGCGCTGTGTGTCCCATTTGCAGCGCTAAGAGCAAGAATGCATCAACAAATGATATGTTTTGCAAGTCCCATTCAGGATCCTGTGGAATGCTGCTGGATAAGCTGGACTTGCAGTATTTCAAGGAAACGACATTAAAAAAGATGAAATCATCATTGAATTCCTCCTTCCCAGCAGCTAGAGAGGCGTGCATAGAGTATGCATTGGATATGGTGATAAGCAATTTAATTCAGAACGGTATATCTAAATACATGCTTTAATAAGAGACGAAAGTAATATGTTCTTTGAATAACTGCAAATGAATTTACATGCATAACCTTTCTTTTTAAAGGTCATTTGGAGCCTAGCAAAGCACCACAGATGAGGAGTCAACTTATGAAAACTCAAATAGCAGCAATATGTGACGAGATGCTTTCGGCAAAAGCAGAAATTTCAAAGGCAAGTAAATCAAGAATCCGGTACCGGAGCAGATCATCCAGGAGTCCTTCCAAATCCACATCTAAAAACAGGAATAATGCTGCGTCCTCTTTGTCCCATCGAGACCCTCGACGCAGGACCCAACCACGGAAGTGGGCTATACAGCCTTTAGCGCTGCCAATAACAATAGTACCTGATCACAATCTTCAAAAATTACCCCAATTCACAATGATGGAAAAAATTAACCTGAGCATGAAAGAGACTGGAAGCGTAAGGGCGTTCAAGAATGTTTCCGCTGATAGTATTAAAAAGCAGAGATCAGCAGCCCAATCGCCCAAGCAGCACAAAGCAAAGTCCTTGGAATCATCTTTGGAAAAGAAAGTGGCAACAAAACCTGTACCACCACAGCTACCTTTGCCACCATCTCAAAAACAGCCCAGTGAAAAAAAACAAGTTCGCAGCAATCACCAAGCATCTTCTGAAGTGCCTAGTTCCAATCATAGTTTAGAGAACAATCTAAAGCTTCTCTCGCGAGTTAGTTCGGACAAAAGTGTTACTAAAAATAAGGGAAAGAAATCAAAATCAGATTTACGTGTAGATGTATCGAAAGGAAATTCTAAAACTAGTCACAAGTAAAATACAATACGTCAAGAAACCTATTTTTTCGATACAACTCCTATTTTGTGTTTACTCCTTTGTCTAATTTTAGGGAAGAGGACCACAATAAAAATGTTATCGCTCCAGCAAAGAAGCAACTCGCTACTTCGGATAACGAAAAGGTTGATAGCAATAAAAGGGAAGTTAGCCCTGCTGCAGGAGTTGATGTGCCCCCTGTACAAAAGCCAGAATCGCCCCTACAGGCACCAGTGCCACCACCCGCAGAAAAGCTAGATGCACCTATTGAGACTGAACCTGTGTCCCAGGTGGAATCAACAAAAACCGTTACAATTAGCTCAATGATTGGTAGTAATACCACTATTGCGTCAACGACATCAAGCGGTTATCATGTTCTTGTGGATCTGAAAGGTTTCCAAAATAATGAAATATCGATGGAGGTACAGGGCCGGCAGCTTTTGGTAAGAATGGATATAGCTCATTAATCCTGATGTCATTTATACCAGTGCAGTGCTAATTCTAATTAAAATTCACTGATTACATCAAAATATTTACTTTCATGGCAGTTTTTAGCAGCACGCCCCAGGAAAAATGACTTCAATGCAAGAAAAGTTTCCGAAATAGTGGATGTCCCAATTAGCGTCAAAATGGAAAATCTCAAGATTGGTAGACGTTCGGACGGATACGTCCTTATCGAAGAGTGTGAACACGACAATAGTTCACAGCCTTAGTAAAGAAACTACATTGGGAATCGTGGCGTCAATCACCTCTCAACCACATCAAGCAGTGTAGCAAGATAATGGTCTAATTTCTTTGTAGATAGCCTTATCGTTTTATGTGTATAAGTTGGTACACATATAATTTTCAAAATGACAATAAGTAGTACAGTGTGTATCAGAGTAAATCCGTTGTTCGAAAAATATTTTTAAAACCATTGTGTGTATGTTATTTCCTGGGCATTCGGTGTATATCATTTCGAAAAAAAGCTTGAGTCCCCGAATATTGTATCAAAAGTTGCAGGTGGTTAGTACAATATAGGCATGTGAATGGAGTACTGGCTTTGGCTTCCCCTAATCAAAAACAGCCCTTCCTCCTCATTCATTACATTGTACATTGCAGTTTTGGCCTGATTTCAAAATTCCAATAAAATCCAAAATCCAATCACTTTTACACGTACGTATTGGCCTTCTTCTTTATTGTATTGCATGCATTGGATTTACTATTTTTACTATAATATTATGTACTATACTATACTATAACTGTATAACGGTAACGGTTCGTCTATAGATATATGAAAAACTATGCTTGTGTGTATTGTATATTGTATTGTGCATGCATGTATTTGCATTGTTCTTCCTGGTGCCCTTGCAATGTCACTTGGTCATTCATCGGATGCAAAGTCCTAATAAAATTGCGCATCTATCTTGGAAGTTCAACTTGGAACTGAACTGGGAACACTGTATAGCTGCTGCTGCTATGCATGGTAGGAACGGTATGGTATAGCCGACCTGTTACCACTACCGCTATGGCGCTATACCCAATAACCCATGTTTTGCTTGCATAGCGTTGCTTCGCTTCCTTCATCCATCTTGTAATGCTTGGAACAAGAGTTTAATGCGCAGTTCATTTCTAGCTCTTTCGAAATCACCATTGCATTGTTTAGCAGAGGTTATCAGTTCCATTTAAAAATAAATTTAAAAAAGTTTATACGTAGATTTTAACGCTTACAAATATAAAGAAATGGCTCCTCCTCTTGCAGGTTAACCAATTTATTTGTAAATATAGCATTCATTTTTGCATATAAAACACTTGCATTTCGCATTACTATTCACATAATCTGTGTATACTCTAAATTTTCATTCCCGTTTAAATTTTATACAATTCAAACAGACAGTCAGAGTTTGATTCTCTGGAGGCGACTCGCACTTTTTGGAGCGGTCCCTTTGGTCATTTTACTGACCATTAAAACAGCTTGGGAACACCAGCGAGAACATCATCACTATGAAAGGCCAGAATTCAAACCTTACGAGCATTTGAGAATTCGGAATAAGGTATGACAAGAATTATCATGGATGGGGGATCTCTAAATATGTATATTTCAATACAAAAAATGTTTGAGATGAGCAGTCATATCATATCAATCTCTTTAAATTCATAGAGGTTTCCCTGGGGTGACGGAACAAAAACTTTGTTCCACAATCCAAAGACAAACGCATTGCCCAATGGATACGAAGATTGAATCCATTACTAGCAGCAAAGCAGAAAACCAACCAATAGAAGTACACCTCTTTAGTCAAATTGTAATTGGTATTGCAGAGTAGAGCTAGAATTGAAACAATAGAAAATAGAAAAAAAAAGTATTTATACATCGCAATCGCAGACACGATGATTACAACAATATTAAACTTCATCATTACTATTACTTATACAAAATTTTGAAAATCATATCGTTGTCATTTTTTTACATTCCATCTTCATGCATCAATTCATCAGTTTTCACTCGTCACACCAGCGCATTTCAGTGATACCACCGTACCTTTGCATCCACCAAAATAAAATACAACACGACTGCTACGATTTTGACGGGGAAAGCTTACGTATTTCATTATTTACATCACATCCCAACAAAAATCGTTAGAGTTGAATCGTTGTGTGCTTGTTATTTCTTGCGAATTCGTTACTCGCATAACCAACTATGTCATCCTATTATGCATGTATTCCATGTAAAAAAAGCCTGACCCCTGAAAATCTTATCAAAACTCTTAGGCGCAGGCGCATTGGTTAAAAAATGTATTTAAGAGAATGAATGGAATAGTATTTCCCCTGATCAAAAATATTTACTTCCCTCCGTCCATTGCATTGTACATTGCTGTGTTGGCCTGATTTCAGAACTCCAAAAAAATCCAATCATTATACGTATTAGGTGTGTACAAATTTAGTACAAAAACAAATACATATAATCTACTGACTTGACTATTATATAAATTGTATCAGTTTTTCTATGCATATAATAAAGTATGTACATGTGTAGGTATGTAAGTATGTAATTGCATTTTGCATTGTTCCTCTTTGGTGCCCTTGCAATGTCACCTGGGCATTCATATCGGATACATCTTGGAAGTTGAACTTGGAACACTCTATAGCTGCTGCTGTGGCTGTGACAAGGAAGTTCCCACTTGGAACGGTATAGGGATAGGCGACCTGATGCCACTATACCCTTCCTGGCGTTGTTTAGCTTTCGTTAAGCTTCTATCTGCCAATTTCTTTAATAATGCTAGCTTGGATTTTAGAATTTAATGCCCAGTTTATTTCAAACTCTTTCGAAATCATCATATTTGTGTAAAACCATCGATTCCTTCCTAAAAACAACGTTTTACATATTTTGTTACTTGTAGAAAATGGCTCCTTCACTTGCAGGTTAACTGATCCATATCAAATATACATAGATTCATTATGCATAAGACACTTATAATACTGCATTTTTCGCATAATCTACATTCTTAATATTTTTCATTTACATTCCAATCCTATGCAATTCAAACAGATAGTAAAAGTTTGATTCTCTGGAGGCGACTCGCACTTTTCGGAGCGGTACCAGCGGTCATTTTGTTAACCATTAAAACAGCTTGGGAAGAACATCGAGAACATCAACACTTTCAGAGGCCAGAATTTAAACCTTACGAGCATTTGAGAATTCGAAATAAGGTATATATCATTTTTGTCTTCAGTATTTTGCAATACAAAAAAGTCTGAGATAATCAGTCATGTCAAATCATATTTAAATTTTTTTTTAGAGATTTCCCTGGGGCGACGGAACAAAATCTTTATTCCACAACCCCAGGACAAACGCATTGCCCACTGGATATGAAGAGTGAGCAACGAAGCGAATATAATTTGGAAGGGGTTTGTAGTAAAATATTATAGACATAGACTTGAAACAATAGAAAAAAAGATGTATCGCAATCACAGTCAAGTATTAAACGCTATTACTCATTAAAAATTAAGCCTGTAAAATCATATT
>JAQIWN010005137.1:0-10275 GCA_034699025.1 Entomobrya cf. arborea Gr-Col-00668 | reverse complement strand
AATAGCAACATTTTTACTCTAAAATGTAAGTAAATGTAGAATAGTCGCAGTTGGTAAAAAATCGAGAGAAAGCAGTAGGCTGACATGTAAGGGAAAATAGGAAAGGCAAGCTGATGAGTGTTCCTTTTCGTGTGCATTGTTGTTGTTATATCAGTACTTGAGCAAGTAATAGTGTGCCCCATAATGTTGTCACAAGACATGTGCCCTCAATAGCTCCATAAAGGGAAAAAAGTGTAGAGTAAACGAAGAAGAAAAGGCATTTCTGAATAGCTTTACTTTGCAGTTTATTTTTGCATGCCAGAAAAAAACATTGTATGCTGCCGGCTGCGTATATTTCTATTTGAGAGTATAGTAGGTCTCATCATCAACGATAACTATTTTGCACTAATGCAAACACATCGTCCTTACGCAAAGAGAAACACTCATCCTCTTCTTTCTTCATGGCTTTAACTCTGCGGTAGATCCTAAACCAGGTTGAAAGTTTGGAATTTGGAAAAAGAAGAGGAGATGGAATCTTGGATAGTATCATCATCATCATCAAGAGATGATGATGACACGACGGCGGCACTCCTTCTCGCAAAGTCGTGGTTGGTATGATAATGGTGAATGAAAAAAGTTTCATAAGGGGTGCATGAATATGAGAAGAAAGCTAATGTAATGCAGAAGCAGAGTAAAAGGATGGTGATATTAGGGAAGAATGTAAATGAAAAAGTGCATGGGCCAGTAATAATAAAGAAGTGTATGTGTGCATGTTAAGTATGACGTGAGATAGATGGAATGAACGAGTAGGTCTTTCATTCTCATCTGAATGGATGAAGTTAGAAAGTCGAGTTGCGACTATGGGAAAAGTTGTTTGAACTGAAGTGAGACGACACGAGATGTGCTCCATTGAAGTATCCTTGCCACGGATGAGTCAAGGCAAAGGAGTTAGAGCAGCAAAAAAGGAAAAGGTAATCCACCGTGGTATAGGAAAAACCTGGACTCTGAGAAATATTATTCCATTTCATTCACACTTCGGAAGGAAGGTGGGATACTATAAGGAGCATAATATTGTCTCAAACTCTTAATTTCAAAGGGAGAAACTAGGGTAATTCGCTCAGGTATTTTATTTCGTAAAGGAAAATGGAATTCACGATTTCCAAATGATTCACTATTGGGGTATGAAAACTAGACTTTTCGGCTTTGTTTGAAAAAGAAACGGAAGTAAATTTGTTGGACTGTTAGTTGGTTGGAATAGCAGAGTGAAAAGATTCAAGTAGTTTGTCAAAGGTGCGAATGCGAATACATGTAAGCTTCTTAAAATTAGAAGTTTTAATTGTATATTAGCTAAAGCAGTAAACTTATGTGGTAATGATAACTGACAGATGGAGTCATTTTTTATTTAAATGAAATTAAGGCCTTAGTCAGAATTTAAGCAAGGAAGTGTTTTATATCTTTAACACTCATTTTTTGCTCCTTCACATCCGAATTACACTTTTTCAACAGGGAAGGGGACGAATCTTATATGCATCTAATTCACAAAAACTAAAGTAAAAAAATTACGGCATGGAATACTCGTAAAAAGAAACTGACTGACTACCGTTATGAATGATATAATTTTTATAAAAAAGGCAATTCTTCTGACACCAAAGAAAGGACCAATATATGATTGATTATGATAAAGTAGGCCTTATTATCAGTATCGTACACACTCACCAAGAAAACATAACATTAGAAAAGAATCTTCCTAGAGAGACTCGAAAAAATGTAATGTGACTGATTAGATCAGCATCGTTCGTCATCATCACAGAAAGCTGAGGAAAGTACCACTTCGCATTCCAAAAAAACTGAGAAATATTCTCATACATATCCATACATAACAATGTAGTTTCGTTATCTTTATAGTTATAGTTGTAGTATCACAGAAAACTTACTAATAAAGCTGTCGTTTCATTTCGCTTCTTATCTGTTTCGGAAGTTTGCAATAGTTGTACTATACTGCACACTAATATAATATCAAGACAAGATCTTCATTTATATAGCAAGTATGTATGTATGTATACATATCAATACATATTTTGGAGTTTTTTCAAATAATCTTTATAGTTACATGTTATACAAGCATATATGGGACAACTATTTCAGTAGTAGAGCTTCTGGAAGGGAAATAACTAAGTAGAGATAAGAACGTTTATAATGTGGGTACTACAATAGCGGAAGGGATAAAACTTTCCAATTTCCACTCAAAGTCAGATAAGATGGAGAGCAATGCAATTGGATGCGTTGTAAACACAGGGAAATATTGACTTCAGTGTGAAACGGTATACATGGAATGCCTTTGGAATGGGAGGTAACTTGGAAGCATAAAACCAAATAATATCTTGATCATCATATCAAAGGAAGAAAAATAGATGAGATATCGAAAAAGAATAAGATAGATTGTGAATAGAATACTTATCATGGTTTAGTTTTTTTGGTGTTACGGAATAACATAGTCTTATGCAGTCGAGTGGTTGTTCTTCGGTAAAGTTTTAGTATCTGTGTAACAGAAAATCGCTGCAAGCTATACTTTTTCCGCTACTTCAGTTAAGTACCAAGACAAAAAGAGGTAACGGTAACAAGATGAAAAGGCATTAAAGTCCTTTAGAAATATCTTACATTCCACTCTAGAAAAGGGAGCATGTGTACTTGTATTGCATAATATCATTCAGACAGAGAGGGTTACACGCGGTATGAGACAAAAAAATCATGCCCTTTAGCCTTACTTTTGTCAAACTTATACTTGTTTTCTTAGTGATCTGTCTAAAAGAAGTTCGAAAAGATATTTACAGCAAAATATTGTAAGAAAATGCAAGATAATACAACGAATGACTAGACTAGTTTGTTTTCCTCCAAAAAAAGAAAGAATTAGAGAACAGCAAGTAGTTTTACAATGCATTATTACACACAAGAGTAAAAGCAAATAAGATCTTGGTGCTGTAAAAAAGTCACACGGTGAGTGATACAAGAAAAAGAAAAGGCTACTAGATAACATGTGCTTTTTTAGAAAGTTTAACAGAGGCGGCTAACGTCAAACCAAACAAGGAGGTTAAGAAAAAATGTCTCAAAGGAATTAAGCTTTGGAAAAGGGAAAGCAAAGAGTACGTGATAGTGGCGGCATGCTGTTTTTTGTTACAGTTAGTTTTGTTGCAAGTTAAAAAGTGTACATATGCTACGCTTGCAAGGTTAGATATGTATATTTTGAAAACTAAAGTTAGATACTCAAGAAGAGACTTGGTATTGGCAGCTTATTAAGTGATATGTCCAAGCTCTGTCTGTCTGTTTGTTTTGAAGTACATATACTTTCCTAGAACGACGATCAGACCAATCGGAAAAAGCTATTATGACTAAAAACTTGTGAATATGGTTTTAAAATTTCTCACGCATGTCAAACTGTAAAATTGAGTATACTTTTATCAAAATATTTGCTTCTTTAGTACTTGCAGATTTAATGTTTTATTTTCTATATGAATGACTAGGCTGAACAACAGCAGCAGCGTCAGTTTTTCAAAAAGAATACTATCAAACAAGTAGAACAAGTGTGGTGCGAATAATAAGAAAAGCGTAAAGACGAAATAAGACCAAAAGTGAGAGCAGCAAAGAGACCCCACACAAGAGCCTCCTTCTTTCCATCGTTTTCTTTTTTGCAGGGAACGTTCTATTAGGTTTGGTTTTCTCAAGAGCGTTTGCATGTAGTGGAGAGTTAGTGTGTGTGTGCATTTTCATTTTCCTACTGCTTTCACCATACATCCAACCACTGCTGTTGACGATGCGGTCGTGGCTAGTGCCGCCACTTGAATCAGGCTCAACGTTGCCACCAACCTCACCACCAATATTTGCTGCATTGCATTACTCCTCTCTAGTCATAAGTACAAGTTCAAAGTGAAAGCAAGAGAAAGAAATTCTCTTCTGCTTTTTTTGGGTATCATCCAGTGTTCCCATTCTTTATTTTACACTTCTCAGGAAAAACGTTACAAGCCATTTTGTTCAGAGGGAGAAAGTCTGCAAAAGACACGCCGAAGAAAAGAAGGTGAAGCAGAAATAGATCGTACATGTGTGGGTGTGCAAGGCACAGATATTGCTCTTCGAGGAAATAAAAAACTCTCCAAAGAAAAGAAATTGGATCGTGTGAAGCACTGAATCTTCGGTGGCGCGGCGTGTCATGTGGTAAAATGGGAGCTAAAAATGCAAATGTGAAAAGAGAAATACGTGGGGCGACTATAACCTTATGAATATCACTTTTTATGATAACAAGTCTGTTTATTTGCAGTTATTGCTGCTTTCATCTCGTTCCAGTGCAGTTGAGTGAATAAAAAAGTACAGCCTGTTTGACGTGAACCTCTAAAGGATAGGAGTTTTCTTTTAAAACAAGCCGAAGAAACCCGAAATTACTCTTGGATTACGTTTTTCTAGATTTTATAATAATTATTCATCCGTCATGGCCAAAACTGTGTGATTTTTGGTTCAACTATCAAAAATCTAAAGACGAAGGTGAGTAACGCAACGGAGGATTAAAAAGGAGAAGAAAAAAGTTTTAATGTTTATCCACCAGTTCACCTCTCACAGACAGACAAGAGGCACTGTTGCATGAAATCCACGAGGTGAAAAGAAAAGCACTTACTGTGTGTGGTGAAGTTGTGAATATTTAATAAACGTTTACCAGTAGTCGCTTGCAATCCGTTCTTTCTGTTAACCTTGATCCTCGCACACATCACATCAACTTTGGGTGAATTCTCAGAGGAGAAGGAGATCAGTGAGAAAAAAAGGTTTTAAGGTAAGTAGTATATTCATAGTTTTGCCGGTAAGATAAAACATAAGACATCATTATAACATACATATATACTGAATTTAGTTTTTGTTTATTGGAAACACAACAGGATACGAAGAACGTTGAGTTATAATCGTCGTCATCATCAGTTGGTAATGTGGTTTAGAATTTATACCTATTTCGGTAAGAATGTAAAGTGCCAACACAAAATGAAACCACCTACTTTTTGTGGATGAAAGATAGTAAAAAAAAACTTTGAAAGATGAAAACACAAAACTTGAGTTAGTTTTGTAGCTATTGTTCTCCTAGCCCGATTACATCTACGTAGGCATCCAATCACCATACTTTGCAAAACATTTAAAAAAAAGTTTTTACATATAGGGCAAACCTTATATCCAAAGTTTTACTAATGCATGAATGCATAGGCTGTCATCCCTATGTCAAGAGAAAGTTTAAATGACAAGTTTATATTTTACAAAGTTCACCAAAACTTTCACATTCATCATCCCAGCCATCCACATTCTTCGTCACTGCCGTCATCATCTGCAGATCAGCATCATCGCCGCAACCACCACCGCCGTGACCGTACTTCCTCCTCATCATCACCAACTTCCTTTATTCAAAATAGCCTCAACTGTTGTTGCATCGCCAGGAAGATGATTGAAAGGAACGTGGTAACGCCAATCGTTGACCAAAAAAGTAAGCAAAAAAGTATATAATCAAGGAAAAAATATACAAAAAAGGAAAACAAGAATTTTTATATCAATAATAAAAAAAAGTTTTTTCCATTTTCAAATTATCCATCAGAGTGGATGGATAAAAGCATGCTAGAGAATGAATAAAGCTTTTTATAAATCAACTATCCACGTCCTTTGTACTGAAAGTAGACTTAGATAACCTGGAACAAAAAATAACTAATTCCACGTTTTTTTAATACTGACTACAAACAGAAAAAAAATCTAATCTAATAAAATGCTTTTCTTTTTTTAATACTTTTGTTTGTATGTATATAACGTACATACGTACTACTACTACCTTCACCACCACCACTATCACTACTATCTACAAACTTGGCATCATCAACCAATCGAACGAATCGACTTTCTCTCTATTTTATCGAATATGGCGCAACACGGTGAAAATTCACCAACTCTTCCATTCAACCGTCACCACCGCTTATTTTTCTGCATTTTCTGTACCAATCTAACATTTTCTTCTGCCTATACTACTTTTCTACCTATTCGCCATCGTTGCCATATTCAAAAAAATAAAATATATAAAACGCCACGGGCTTTATGTCCATTTCCCCCCTTGTTTACCATAAAACTACTATCACCAAAAACTAAAATGTACAACGACGGATTTTTTGGGGGACTATCGTAGCAGTGGTTGCAGCAAACTGTGAGAGCTTCCATAACATCGAGTCAATAAATTATGACGTTCCATTTCCATGTGATATTTACGAAGATAAAGCTTTCAAGATTAAACCATTTAAGGGTAAGTATAAAACTGTTATGCACAAGTTTCGCCATGTCTCCAGAAAAACATAAAAGTATTTTAGCCCAAAGACAGTATAAATATATATGTGTACCCATGTATATTACTTGTGTATCGTGTTTATAGATGAAAATTTACCATATTCATTTTCTATTTCTCTAATTGCTTTAGTTAAATGTTGAATATGTAAACAAAACAAACATTTTGTTGGGCAGACGAAAACAGTATATTTTGGTTGAAATCACAAGAAAGGTTGCAACATTCTCATGAGAACTGGAGCTTAGGCTTTGTAAAATGATTATGATTTATTCACAACTTACCAACTTTCTAAAATGCCTACATAACATACAGTTTACAAAGGACAGGAAAATCTTCGTTAAATTGTGTAATCATTTTCAGGTCTTTGTAGTAATGAACGAAAATATATTTGTTGTGTTTATTTGGAAGCAGAGCAGTAATTAAGACTTAAAAGGTTCTGCATACTTAAATCCACAATCAAGTTAGTAGTGCACAAGTCCACGATAAAATTAAACAGAGAAACAACTTCAAAATAAAGTCAGTTTGCTTTCTATGGTTTATGTCTCTTATGTTGATAAATAAGAAGCGACTGACACACAGAAATCCTTTGTTTTTCTTTGAAATACACGCACACAATACAAATACAATGCTCATTACAATATAAATCAATGGTGTGTGTGCACCTAAACTAGCTATTAGGTTAAATATACCACTTGCCACTAGTAAGCCAGAACATACAATGCTGACGAGGTTTTCTCCATTTTCTCTCAATGTTCAACATCGAACTTATAAGCTTTCTAAACAGCTTATTATATTTTAATAGGTACAGCGAAAACGTGTGCCAACTCTACATTTCCTTATTAACTTTCTCCCTTTTAAAATTGCATCCGACAGGAGAGCTTTCACTCTTTCTAACTTCAATTTCCCGTTCCCTTTCCCCCTCCTCTTTCTGCTTTTACATTTCTTCATTTCTTTGTCAAGCTCTTTTGACGCGACTTGACTTTCAGTTTATGTACGGGCACCTAAAAAGGTAGCAATGTATACTGTATACCAAAATAACATTCCCTCCAACTTTTTGCTTGTTTACAGTAAAAGCAAAGCATCACGCTGGACTGGTGCTCTGTAATGTAATCCATTAGCAAATGTTAAGCACCAGAAATGTTGGATGTTGGCATTATTGTTTCAATGAATGAAGTGGAGTAAAGTAGGAACATTATGAAACTTACAAACTTCCCAAAACTACTCCCACTTCTACTCATTGTAAAAGTCATCATGAAGCCCTGGCTTGTTTTTTTATCGGGGACATAACTAACTTCATTAGTTTTATGCTTTGAACAAGGACAAAGAGAAGGTAGAGAACAATGAGATTTTGCTCTGATTCCTTCCGACTACATTTCTTACTCATTCAGACTACCTTCTAAATTACCCACTTTTCTCACTACATCGCTTATACTCACATTTTCCCGCTTTATTTCCAACATTGCAATATTTGCTTCTTTGTACAATGAGCATATCGTTGATTTTGATTTCTTATCGATGAAACTTGAGAAAACCTGATAGGGCAGCCTTGTGATAGGTCTAAACTAGTACAGGTCAGGATAAATGTTTGGGTAGTGGCGATAATGTTTGATATTTCATTTACTTTTATAATAACTTAGGTTAAAGGGTATAAGGTTCTACCACCTTAAATGCAAAAGGTGCATCATCATCATAGTTTAGTGTTAGTTAACCACATTTCTATGAATTTACTATTTACGTACACCTATAAGATTTAATATTATCGTCATATGCCAAAACGAGTCTTCATTTTTAATACCAAATTGTTCAGCAAAAATGTACAACGATTTCGTGCCAGTGTTGCCCAAAGAATATCTTCTGAAAAGTAATATTCCTTTTTAGCCCCTATCATAATCGTAAAATATTGGTACGGTCGGTTAGTATCTTTGTACAAACTCCAGCTTTGGACTATATAAACCAGCCCATAAAATTCATTTGTGATATTATAACCGATATTCTATTATAAATATTAAGCTTATGGGTTATGTTTGTCGCAGTAGGTACAATTCAGGCTTCAGGCTGATGCTTCTTTAGACCTATGATATTTTGTCCTGAAAAAGAAAGCTAGTCATGCAGAGGTCATAAATTATACTCTCATGATATCGTATTCCTTATCATTATGCAAAAAAAAATGCGGCATAATTTTCACTCCTCCAGTCTAAAACCGGATCTTTATATTCATAGTTCTCTCCCATATCGTGGGAAAAATTACAAAACGGAGAATTTTATTTTTCATACGCATTGGTTTTAAATGTGGAACAAATCAAAGAAAGCTTACATCTTTATATGAAAAGGATACAAGAAAGAAAAAAGAAGAAAACCGAAAACGGTCCTATTCCCATTCCCACCAAAACTAAAACACATGCACAGAAACACAAAAAAAAACACATATACCTTTATACACACACCACACAGTAGAGTAGAATCATGCCATGCCAGTTGCCAGTGTAGTTTATTGTCTAATTCCAACAAAACATTTTCAGCGTATTAATTCAATGCATCTGCATAATACAAAAACCCCACTAGTTTCCCTTTCTTTTCTAACCCAACCCAATGTCTAAGCCAATCCCATTGTTTTTTTCCCTTGTAAATTTCTGCTTTAATGGTGTTCTTTTCATATTCATATATTTTTATTATTATCATTCACAGCCTCATTTCATGAGCGAGTAAAGGAGCTCAAGTTTGCAGAACGGGTGTTTATAAAACAGGCCACTAAACCATTGTTACGTAAGTAAATACAAAAAAAAAAATGTTCGTATGAAAGTTAAATAATCCTAAAGTTTACTGATAATGTAACGGGTGCATGTACATTTTGTGCTTTATGTGCTTTGCTACTACTCTCACTCTCAAATTAAAGTATACAGTTGTTTGCTTTATAGCTTGCTTAATGGGCAAAAACGAAATAAATCGAGCTTAAAAACTATTACATTTCCCTACTCTCAGGGGGTATAGTTTCGTATGTCTGGCAGCAATTAAAAGTAGTTCTTTTGCCTTTTCACGTATGATAGTAATAAAATAACTGCGCCTCTATCATCCTTTATCCAGACACTAGATGATTGAACAATGGAAACAAAGTGAAAATGTGAAATCAATGAAATGAAAACGGATTTATTTACTCCTCTGATGTTTTACATTCGAAAATAATGAAATTATGATTGAATGGGTTTTCATTTACTTTTAACGCGTCAAGGAACCCATGAGGCGGAACACTTTCTCTTTCCTGTCGTTCTTGCGCTGCTGTGACGCAGTATTTGAATGAGGCGAGGGTGCTCTGAAAAATATCAAGCTTGTTTTGTTCGTGTTCTCTCTCCTCTCATGTAGGATTACAGGGTAAAGTGGTCGTGTACACATAAATGGATTTTTATGCAAGCTTCTTTCTTTTCTCATAACAAAATATGAAAATGTGTATTTTTAGCTGAATTTATAAAGTGTTATAATCTGATACTATTACAAGTTTATTATACTTCAAAGCGCAGAGGCATGAGCTTCGTGTGTGTGCCTGAGCCTAATATGTTTTATTAACTTTGATTCATGGTCAGCCAACCTCACACACACACACGCACGATTTTCTTTTGTGTCATAGTCATGATTGATGTATGAAATGATATATTGCTTTTACCGCTATTGTACTTCATTGTTGTTATTAGAGAATTTGAAATGTGTGTGGTGGTGATGCAATTGAGATATATTTATTACGTGACCGGGAAAACCACTGCTATTATAAGGTTCATGCATTCGCCCAAAATTACATGTTATCATTGTTATTACTTCTGGCCAACAGGAAATTGAGAATTGCATCCAATCCAACCAAAAATGTATATGTTGTGTTCTCACTCTCAACACGGCTTTGCTTTAACAAAATAAAAAAAAGTTGGCTAATTCATTGGCTATTTATCTAAATTGATATTACAAATGAG
>JAQIWN010005136.1:0-10276 GCA_034699025.1 Entomobrya cf. arborea Gr-Col-00668 | reverse complement strand
ATCAGCAGTATGAAACGAGCATAAGAATGCCGTGCCGTCGTCGCTGTGTCGTGCCATGAAAACCAGCCAGCCACCACACACAAAGCAGAGAAAATTTCACCCTGCCTTTCACAACGGCAAATGATAGGAAGCACGTTAGGTTGTTCGAGGTAGTATCGAGGTAGTTTTTAGTTTTGTTGATGACGTGAGTCGCAGGGACATCCGAAATCCTTAAACTTTGCTCAGCAACATAAGAATATGTATAGTTCTCTTGGCCAAAAGTAAAAGGGCCTCCGTATAAGAAACATACGACGTAGTTTAGCAGTAGTGCTGGCCCATATTCTAATGCATACATGCCTACTTACGTCATACATGCCCTTATAATGCTCCATATAGTTCTATTAGAACTTTAGGTGTTTCTATTTTATTTGGTATACACACTTTAATACTTTATACAAGTTAGTGTTTTTCTATTTTGCTGTATTGCTACTCTTTTTGTGTAAGTGTTTTAGGAACCTACGTGTATACGAAAATGTAACCAAAATTCTGTGTTGTGTTGGGTGTGACGAAAGGGAAAAAGTAAAGTCGTTCCAGAAATGTAGGTTACTGCAACGAAACCAGGCAAAGTGAAAGAAAACCTATATACGAGCGAACAATGTATAAAGTGTAGGTATGTATGATTTTTTATACGAAGGCATTCACCAACAACGGGAAAATTTTGCATGGATGGATACCATTACTAAAAACATACCAAAAACCAGCAGTTATACTGATGTGTGTTCGATACACAAAAAGGGGCCATGGGCCATGCTGATATTCTAGTGCTGCTGCTTCTTTGTATTATATCCAAAAACGGTATAAATGCTACTTCTCTGCTTTTGAGAAGAAAAAAAAAGAAACAGAAAGAGAATGAGTGTAAGCGACTGAATGAATGCCTGCCTATCTCAACAAAGCCATATGAGTTTCGCATCACCGCCACCACCACAGACCATAAAATGAAAAAAAAAGTTATACTGCGGCTGCAAGGTGAAAACAATAATGATATCTATATAATGCTTTGGTATATGTAGGTATACAACTAGATTGTATGAAAAGTTCTACCTTTTGTTTTTCTATTTTGTACGGAGGATGGATCCCACCACGTTGTAATAATAAGTGAGAGGGAGAGAAAGTCATATGATAGCCAGAAAATAAAAATATAGGAAGGAAAGGATAAAGGAAAACGCAACCAGTAACACTAGCGTAGTATAATATCTGCTTACATACCATACCAAACCAACTAATAATGTATGTTATACATCAGTACATAATATGATGTGAGTAGTTTTATTATGAAAATGGGTATATGATGTTCTACCAAAAACCAAGTACTAGTAATGCATTAGTCGTTAACTAGAGTTTCCCATATTCCGAGAGAGGGAGAAGGAGAAAGAGTCCACTAGTGTAAGTTCGAAGGTAGCCGAGTATCCTACGAACGATCAGCTTTTCCTTTTAAGCTGGAGAGTGTGTTTGGGAGCGAGCGAAAGCTGAATTTTTTTTACTTTTACTCTGCTGTTTCCTATTTCTCATCATGTCAGTCTCACACACGTAAATACAACGGCAACGGCAGTTCGTTTTACTGTTGTTGTGTAGTAGTAACACTTGCTCTTGTTAAAACTCCACTGAAGCTCTACCATATCATTATTTTGTGCACCACAGCAGCAGCAGTAGTAGCAATGAATAATACTTTCATAAAGAAAAAAAAATTCACTTGCACACACACATATGAACGGACACACTATGACAAAACCAGTTGTACTCTGCAAAAACCATCAGTATCATCATTGCTCGTAACGTACAAGTATCTAACGGAGTGTTACAAGCAAAGCAGTATAGAGAAAACACGTTAGCTTTTTTGTTATTTTCATCATCAGCAGAAGAGCACTGCTTTTCTCTTATCACAAATATTATACCGAAAAAAAATATCCAAGAAATGTGGATCGTGATCGTGGTGCTGATGGAGGCAAAAGAAAAATTCTATTGAGAGTGTCCATCTGTCTATCTATCTGTGCATGTCTGTCTGTGGTATTTAATAGAAATTATTGTTGATTGTTGTAAACCGATAGAAAGTAAGAAAAAAGTGAGAGAGGGTGAGAGACAGATGAACATCTGATATTTTCTCCTCTCGTGTACTAAAAGTGTATGTTTTTTATGTGCAAAGGAACATGCATATTTATAAGAAAGTTTTATCAGAAAAAGGAAAAGTGATTACTGTTCTATTTCCCTTTCCCCACATGGGTATCAAAGTAAAATAATTTTCAAAGCTATAATACAAAGGAAAACTCAACTATTCAGTTTGTTAATTTTGCGACAATAATATATATTTCAAAATTCAATTATACACACAGATTAATCTAGTAATATAAAAAATATACTATCTAAAGAATTAATGGAATTTTTGCTTCAATAGCTGCACGATAAAATAGAAAGCTGCTTGTTTAAATATTCGTAATATCCCATCAAAAAATGTATTGACGTTTGTAGTTTCCTCCCTGAAGTTAGTGAGTTATTTGTTCTTGTCGATCAATCAACCTGCAAGAATGTTTCCACTGCACATTTCTCCAACAAGCTTCTACACAAAGGAAAACTATCAAAATAACCAAGAAAAAAAGAAAACTGTGAAGTGATAAGCTTTTCCTACATTACAAAAAAAGAGCCATGTGACAAACAATAGCATAATTGTTGTTTAAATAGACCGGTGAAAGTAGAACCGGTTATAATTTAGCTGCAGATATCATATTTAGAAATTAATTGTTGTGCAGCGCTTAATTGTTGGAGTGACTTAGAAATTTAAAAACATTTCGCAAAAACCCACAAATGGGTTCGCTAAATCACCACTCACTCACCACCAACACCCATTTATACATCCATTTAAATCCCACTGGAAAGTTCTCGATAGTAATGTGATCAGTAATTGATAAAATTGATAGCAACTAATAACTGATCTCAATTACATGTTTTAAAATAGTTCCGTTTATCAGTGAAATAATAACAAGATGTTTGAGAACTAAAAGTTTCCACCAATTATCCTAATTGCGTTATAAAACGTGCAGATACTGTTTGCGAAGTGGAAGATAAAGTCGAGATTATTGATCCATTTGTTATTTCTGTTATATAATTCACCGTGGATGTGTTTAATGATTAAATATAAAGAAAAGCGTTGTTTCGAACTACCGGAACAATAGGTGCGCTAGTTTCATAGATGGTTAGAGTGTAGAAAGTTATTTCAAGTAATAATTATCATGAAGTATCGTATAAGTGTAGACATATTAAAGTTATAATAGATAACGAAAAGAAAAATATCATCGCAAAAGTAATATGACAATATCAACGTAGAAAGCAATCGTGTTAACTTATGAATACATATTTATATATTATAGCTCTATATACGTTTACCAAAACTCATTGTACGTATTTTTAATAATAATTCTCAATATACTAAATAGCGCAAAAAGAAGTTAAATGCATAGTTATCTAGTTGAGTATAAATGTTGTCTGTATTTATCATAATTAAGAAAATAACATTACATGTCAAAAGTCTCTCCATTTTTTGCCTCTCTTTGATGTACTGCATGTATTCCTTGAAATTGATAATATTGCCTTGAATTTTCAAAATACTTACCACTTATACGTATGTACATACACTTACAATTAACTAATTAATTATATACACTCTATACATTTGTTACTGTAATCTAACTATTTACTCATATACACCACCGGAAGTCGTTAAAAATTTGATTGCGCTATTGACACATCCGAAATCAATATAATTATTTATAATTAGCCATAAAAGAAACGAAACATATTAAACAGAAGACATAAACTTCCTTTGCAATAATAACACAACTAATCATCATCATCATCGATACTGACTGGAGAAAGTGAAATTGCTCTTAGACAAGTCAACATAATAAAAGCAGAAAGAAGAAGCGAACACGTTTATTTCTCTGATCATATCTCTCCATAAACACGTGAAAATAGGAGGAGAAAAAAAACAACACAACATTACACTCCCATTTGAATTGGATTGTGAATTCCTGAATATAAGATTACGAGGCAATAAAACGTTCAACGTAGAAAAAGGGAGAAAGCTCATGTGTGTACACCGTTACGGTAAAGTCTGAAAGAGAGCAAGAGAAGCAGCAGCAGAGCAAACAAATAACAACCTCGGAAAAAGTATCAAACGCATAATAACTTTACAAAAAACAGCTATAGTCTTCTACACTGTAAGCATGCATCTGTAGCTGCGGAGATTGACAACTGCTGAGCCATCAAAGAATGTCTTTACTCAGCGTAACAGGTACGTAAACACAGGAAAAAAGGGCTAATTTTATTCAAATGCACGCATATATCTAAAAATGTATGCATTTTATTTTATGCGGATGTGTGTTATGCTGTAATTGATGAACATGAAAAAGAAACAAGGTTATTGGCAAAAAACCTGTATGTACGAAATTTCAAGTACAAGGAAGATGGAATGTAAAACTGTGTGTATCTAACTTTAATGATGTAGATAGACACGCCATGACAAATTTGTGAAAACAGAGTTTACTATATACATAATATATCTAGAAGGATAAGTATAAATATCACAGTTTTTACATCATACTACATCAGACGTATCATTTTGTTTGTAGAATAATATTGTTGACAGAACAAGTCCGTCCAGAACGTATTTAGACAACTATTCAAATAAAGTTTTAATGAAACAATTTTCACTTGACAGTTTTATTTAATTGTGTACAATAATATAATACACGTCTTCACTTTATAAAATGTTAGGCCACTTTAATATAAAGGGAACACTCGAATTTGTTCAGCAGAAGGGGGGCTAGCTATGTAATGAATAAACTGGATATAACTTATTTCAGTCATTTTTTCAACTACTAGTCTTAGTTGTCAGTGAAAGAGAACAAATTAGATTATTCTTTATAAATGAACATGAGCGTCTGTCTACACGCATAACCTACTTGAGTATATTCTTGGTAATGAAATATGTACAAAGTAGTATATAGACATGCATGCTACGGTTAATTATAAACCTGTCTGAATTTATGTGATGATAGTTTCGTTCGTGTACTTTTACTTTCACTTTGGTGTCATTATTATGATAATACTTTTTTCCTTGAAACACGAAAATGAAAGTTCATAACGAGAAAAAATATTTAGAATACGGAAGATTCGCATGAAGTACGTCACTACTTTACCAACCTAGAAAAAAACATCAGTTACTGCATTACACTGAAGTTTGCAATTTTCGTGATCGTGTTTAGTTAAAAGCAAACAAATGAACTTTTTACATAAGAATTTGGACAATGAAGAATGAGATTTACGTCTTTCGTAATACTAATTATAGGTACACATATCGAATTACAAGTGATATCATGTAGTTCAAAGGAACGACACATGCTAAACCAAAAATGACTAGAAAATATACTCACATGGATGCATTTATATGTGTAAACTTATGTGTGCTTTTGCTAGGAAGTACGGAGTTCATGTAACAATCTTCAATAACCGAGCTCATGATTTGGTAGAACTCACAAAATAATAATATTCCATTGTTACCTTTTATAACTTATAACCTTGCAGTAGAAGTTACATCCAACTAGGTACAAAGTACACCACATTTCATTTCATGTAATGCATACGTTTATCATTATCATGGTTTTACTTTGCTCCTCACGAATGCGAATGTTTCTTTTCATCACAATGTCAAATCACGGTTGTTTCAAGTCAAGTACATTAAGTATTTACATTACACAAAGTACTAAATTATTCTGTTTCCGTTTTGTCCTTGCAGTGAAGACAGCGCGTTTCGTGGGACCTCAAGGTAAGTGTGTCAATTGTGAAATGGGATTTATACATACATTTTGTAGATTTATGTATCAACTTGAGTCGAAATGTATTTCAAGCACGTGGATGAAAGTCGAGTCCGCCGAGCTTAGCTGTTTTATGAATAGATAAAATGTAGAATGAATGGTCTGATTGTATGTTTTTTCTTCAAAACGCATTCTACTAGTCTCGTCTAGAATTTTTATTACAATTGAATTATCGAATCGCACACGCGATACAAAACCAAAATTACTACGGTATATTTTATGTAGAACCATATAATACCTCAATGCCTTTCAATTCAAAGGAATTCCAGACAATTTGACGAGGCATATACTCAAGTTCTTTTAATGTATTTGGATTATGGTCAACCCATAATGTAATCTGATTTATTAAATGCAAGGAAAATTATTTCACGTTCGTTTTTGCTTTAAAATAGAATATACGATTCATTTAGTCTATTTTCACCCAGATTATTATGAATAGATCTAACTAACTCGCGTGGCTGAGCTTATCCGGTTATATGGACTCGTTCTGAATTCACCTGCTTTAAAAAAATAACTAAATTATGGAGACAATGAGCAATTTTCCTCATACAATGAAATGAGCTAAAGCCTACCTGGAAATACATTTTGCCTAGTTCATGCATAATTTAAATACTTAGGAAGTATTCTTTGTGTTTTATGGTGACTCATGGGTTTCTTTTTTTATTCTGGAATCATGCATCATTGCCATTACCGCCAACTCATCTTGCGAATCTACAAAATTTGCCAACTGACATCCCAAATTTTACCCGATGCTGATGACGACTTCGGCTTTCACTTCCTTATTATTATGGACATATGTGTACAACAAGCAGCAAGTCAATGGAATTCATACGTAACACTAAAGCTGCAACATGTGAAATCTACTACAGCGCAAGTGAAAGGAGCTAACCCAAGTTGGGGACAAGACTTCTTATTGTGAGTTCACTGTTCTTTTTAAATATCGATTTTACTTTTAGCTTGCTTGCATATATGTATATATTTCATGTATTATAACAAAAACAATAAAGAAAAATTAGCTACACATCAGTCGTCGCTATCCATAAACTTGATGCCTTACACGAACATGGTACTGTTCAAATAATATTACTTTCTAAAGCGATGTTATAACGTGATATGCCAACAAAACTAATTCTATTGGCATTATGTTGACATTTAAACAGACTAAAAATAGTAACAGTCTTGCTATTATATTTCATTATTATACTTTCATGATTTATTATCATATTTAAGTAGATTCCATCTTACGTGTATACATTAAGTTAAGTTGAATAAGAAAATGCAATTAATAATTAGGACAACATTTCTGCTCTCCAATTTCTAGAAATGGATCTCGACAATTCTCGTCACGTTAGCATTTCAAAACATAAAGCAACATTGTAAGTTTGCTTCGTTGCAAAAAGGGGTTGGATTTAGATTACTTTTTGGAGAAGTATTTCTTTGTACGCTGTTTAACTTTGCATACATAGTGTACGCAATGTTTTTTTAAACGAAAATGAATACATGTCTTGAGTTGCTATTTCACGAGTGTATACTTTCGATACCAATTTAGATTAGAAACTTACACTTGACTGAATTCGGGTCATGATAAAATCAGCCGACTGACCTTGAAACTTAATCTTTAACAAGAACCATTTATCAAACTTTTTGTGGTTGTACGTCTAGCTAAGCATAAATTTAATTTTTTGGATGAGGCTAAATTGAACTGAGTTAAGTCTCAGCTACAACAACAGTATACGCAATGCATAGCCATAATAAAAACCTAAACAATATTTGTCCAGATTACAACTACAACAACTACACCATTCTTTATCATCAACTTTCTTTTTTCGCTCATAGGTAACATTCTCTGCATGAAGAAAAGTTTTCACAAATCTCAATAACACGACGATATATTTTGTATATTCATTAATAGTATCGTATTCAGGAAATTTGTAACAAAATAACTTGCTTGCCAATGTACATATGCAATCAATTTTCTTGTCACCAGTAGGTATTTACATACACGCTCTGGCAGGTATCCAATATACACATTGTACATAGATTGCACGTAAATCACAAAACTTCTTCGTTTAAACAAATCCAAGCAACTCTTCTCTAAAAGTATGACAATTGGAGAAAGTAGACAAGAAGTTTTTTCCCTATTATTTTTCATGGTTGAATAATGTAATGCTTTCCTTTGGAAAACATATAATTTGATTGATTATATTGTATGAGGTTGTTGGATTAGGACTTTCTAATTAATGGTCTCTAAATAAGTGCATATATAGACTTTGATACTACACAGAGTGGTAATGGAAATGGAATAACTGTTTTAGACATATATGCTATAGACTATGGACGACATCAAATTATTTAAATCAATGTAGTTTGTCAGTTGTTTGTTTTCCTATCTAACAGTATCGTTTTCGCATCTCATAAAACGCACAGTCAACGACAAAGTGTTATCGATTTGGTCGACTGACATTTTCAACTTTTTTTCTTGCAGTTTATTTGTGTGCATATATCAGTAGTTGGCATATAAAGAATTTATCCTTCTGTCTCAGTGGTCTATAATTTAGAAGTTGCACAACATCAGAATATTTATATGGAATACGAGACAATAATTGTATGGTTGCTGTGAAGAAGAAGATAGAGAGAATGTGAAAGTTATTGTTTCAGCACTTTCAATAATGTTCTTATCAATAGTATCATATCGTCGTTCTGTATTTTCCAGCTCATCAGCATAAAAGGGCATTTATATGAATATGGCTACGTGAAAGAGCAGTGAGGGCTGTTGATATATGAGCCAAAAATATGTGTATGCAGTCGCCAGCCTTGTACTTATAGCATTTATTTTGAAACAATAAATAGAAGAGCTGCAGTATTACACTTGGGCGGAAATAGGGAGGATGTGCAGAATTGATTTCAATGAAACCAGACAAAAGTAAAGTTTAGGAATTCGGATGCATTTAAACGGAACATTGAACAAAGCCATGCCAAAAGCCAAAGCCTTGCCACAATCACTACCACGACGGCATTGACTCTCAAAGTCATATTGAACCACGGCGAAGGAAAAGTTTATATTTTTTAGTTTGTAAGCGAAAGCGAAGTGTTCTATTTTATGTGCATGTAGAGGAAGCATCTGTTTGTGCACTTAATATTTTTAGGATGAAGAAACTAGGTTGGCTTGAATTGGTTTGAGATTTTGGGATGCTAGTGGATCGTCTTGTTACTGTATTTGTACTGTATTTAATATCGATGATGCTGCATCGACAATCGACGGTACTGACTTGACTTGGTACTTACAGAGGTACATTTTTTTTGTTCTATTCATAATTCCGGAAAATTGTTAAATCTTAAAGGAAAGTGTGCGGACGAAAACAACTTTCTTTGAAAAGTGAATTGCCTTTTCCTTGCACTCGACGAGGTGGAGACTTTAGAGATCAGGTCGTTAAACATGGAGACATACAAGTGTAGAAGAAAACAGCATTGACAGATAGATAGTGTTTCAATAGTTTTTTTCAGCAGTCACAAAACTGGGTCGTTACTGCAAACCCAGAAAATAAGAAGAACGAACAATAGCACACTGGTTCTTAAGTGAATATAACTTTATGTGATAGAAGAACCCACTACATTTATTTTATTATACTGCTTTCAAGATCATCCCAACGGGGAACTGTACATGTAGTGGAAAAGGATGGTCTCAAGTCTGGAGAAAATACATAACACATACACTTGCTTTACTTTACAGCTCACACAGCAGTCATATACACAAAACGCCAGTCGTCGAACGGTCCCATGCGGGGCGACCTCACATGTAACCTGCAGTGATGGAGATTAGAAAAATAAATTGTCAACTGTCTCGTTCTCCGCATCCGGACTTTTTCTCTGCCATTTCTTCTTCCCATCTTAGTAAATCTTTCACAATGTTTCAAAATCTTACACTCACAAGTTGCTGCATGCATACACACGTACTGACTCTGTCCACCATTTATAACTCTGGACATTATTATTATTATAAAGTATAATGTGTATACACACTTTCAATTCAATTGCCCCAATCTCCTATTTTACAACGAGCCGACCATTGATGTAAACTTTAAGACTTTTAAGAATGTCATGCAGAAAATACTTGATTTTTTTTGGAATAACATACCAGAGCAGCTCACTGTCCAGAGTGGTCGTTTATTATGAGTGGAATTGCACTAAGCTAGTGATAAATGGTCGGATAAAAATGCATTGCACAATATGCCATTTGTGCACCCAACACCAACTTTCTTTGGCAGTTCAATAACAGTAATAAGCTTGCATGAAATATGCAATGCATTGCAATTTTTACTTTTTGTTTCATATTCCAATGATGTAGCGGGTTGGAGTAGCTTTCTTTTAACTAA
>JAQIWN010005135.1:0-10279 GCA_034699025.1 Entomobrya cf. arborea Gr-Col-00668 | reverse complement strand
ATGACATTTTAAGTTGGGCTCATTCGACTTCTTTCTTTGTGATTCGGACACATACCAAGTCTCAGACGGCTATCTGTGACCATAAAATATATGACATAGCACGATTTGCATAGCTCTAATTATTTTAGACGTTTTTTGGGTTCAAAGGCGCGCGTGAAATTATGAAATGGACCATGTACCTATGTAAAACAAAATTTATTGCAGAAAAAATACTTATTTTACTTTCTTGTTAGGAAGACATGTTTCACAGTTTCATGGAAAAATGTAATTCCAGAATCTATTAAAATCTCAATTGTAACAGATTTATAGAACTAATTGTTTTCTAGGGTATTTTTGGTTTAAATTGTGCGTTAGGGTTTTATTAATGCTCATTGTTGTGAACTAACCGGAGCAAAGCGAATATGTATTTGCTTTCAAGATGTTTTACTCGTTTAGAAAATCACAAAATCCATCAACAGACATTTATAAGCTTTTTGCTGTACGTTTAATTACATAGTGCAATTTGAATACGTCATTGAGACGTAGACAAATGAAATATTACGGTTGTAAGGAATTTTTATTCCAATTTATTAATTAAAGGTAGTAGAGTTCGTGGTAGGCTGTACGAAACGTTAAACATTTGTTTTTAAGCCCTGTATAAAGGTTATTCATATATACTATATTTTAAAATCTACCAAATTATTCATAAAGCCTTGAGGAGACTTGTTCAACCTTCATAAGCTCCACATTTTGTCAGATTTGATTTATAATAAATTTAAAATGATTTTTTGTTGACAATAAAATAGTGTGAAATCAATTTTCGTGTTTTTTGTTGAGGTATTGCAAAAAACAGAGTTATTTACCGTAAAATATTGAAATGATGTTTTTACATGCAAAAACATTTTTCAGTTAATGTTTATCTTTTTTACCAAAAAATTGTACAATACCTATGTTCTATTTTATTATTCTATGCATGATGTAATTTAGTCACCGATCATACTCACAGGTTCATGCCAGACTAAATTTTATATAAAAATTTTACTTTCTGGATCACATACCACAACTTAAATTAAGGAAAGACTAACCAGGAAATGACGAACCTGGTAGGTTGGTTAGAGGTTTGAAATTTTTGGAAAAGTTTAGATTTTGGTACGCTGACTACGAATACTTATGTTAACAAAAATCCCCGATTTAGGTCTTTTGAAATGATGAAGAAGAAGCAATTTTCATTAATTTGAATGTTAAATGAGGCATCTTAAAAGCTCCCATTACTTTAACATTACAATACTTACAATAAAACGTTTTCAATAATTCCTAAAAAGCTCCATTCGATATTTTTGGTTAGCATATTCGTAATAGACTTGCCGAAATATACATTTTTATAATTTTTCATATCTCTAGCCGACTAACCAGGTCGCCATTTTCTGGTTAGTATTTAATTGTAGTCTAAACCACTTTTCGTATGCAGAAAACCAAAGCTTCTTACTAAAAGTACACCATAGCTACAATGTTTCCCAAATCTTAATAGTTGCACGAAAAAAATGGGATCCTGATGAAAATGAACATTCAAAGTTGTCTCGAGACGAAGCTTTGGTAATCGAATCTGCCATTTGATTTATGGAATATTTTCTACAACTACCACACTGACGAAATCTGCTGTTTTAGATTTAGCTTGTGTTACGTAACCCGCAAAAACTGTAGGTTGCAATCTACAAACAAATAACAAAGCAGAATTAATGGAGTAAAAAAGCGCAACCGGAAATGACTTACAAGAGTCAAATTTTTATTATTCTTAAAGTTTTATTTTTTTTCCATTCCATCGTATTCTTTCTGGCTTGTTTCGAAAATTGGCATTAATCGTTTAACGCAGTCAAGTTATGCGAGTTTTACGAAAATTGTTGGAAATTTTTCAACTGCTAGTACACAGGAAAGAGTAAGCTTATTATCTGAACGAACATGAATTTTGTATCTGGTATTTTAATGTCAATTTTGTCGGATATTTGCTCATAAATCATGAAGATTAAATAGGCATTAAGAAAAAATGATTTATGTTTTTAAAGCCAAATTTGTTTAAAAAACAATGCGATAAAAACAGTACAAGTACTGAAAATCATGTGAACTAAAAATTTAATGTTACTCAAAGTAGTTATTCAATTGTTATTAGTATTTGTTTGTTTGAAGTCATGTTATGAACGACCATTCAATGGAGCTTGTAGAGAATCATTTATTTTTTTTGACAATATTTACAATATTTCAAATGTAATCTTCATCATTCAAATTATGTTCTCCAATTATTTGCTAATACATGTATTGTTAGGTCAGTTGTATTTAGGGTTTTCATATTGAATACAGTTTGAATTACAACATATAATAGTTTAACAAGGTAAGAACAAATTAAATATGAAATATAAATTTACTTTTCAATCAATTTTGTTTTGCAATAAGTAGTATTTTAAAAATAAATTTAGGTTAAGCAACAAGTATTCAATTCAGTGGATAGTTAGGTTGATTTGACTGTTGTGATTTGATCCGAATATTAGAAAACTAAGTGTATGATTCAATCGGCCGTGTAGTGTCATGACCACGGAAGGCCAAAGTATAGCTTATTGTATTGCTGAATTAGAAAGCATTTGAAAAGATTATCAGATTTCGTGTTCGGTATATGCTTCAATACTCTACGTAACAAAAACTTCGACACTTAGACCGTGTATTGTCCTTCAAAATTAATTCAATCAGCATTTAAATTATTCAACAGAAAGGTAAAGTCTTAAAATAAAGACTATTTTTAACCTAATTGTTTGTGCCACTTTTCCACACTTGCACTTGCTTGTTAACATAATATTTTAACAAAAAAACTCTTATGCGGTACTTTATAAATGCAAAGCAGATATTATTTTCTTATTGTTTCAAATTTTCGACCATGGCTATTCAAATTGTGTTGAATGGATTGATGACTTGAGACAACAAATTGGAATTCAAACTGCATTATGGTTGCTTATCCGCCTTGAATTTTCAATAGTTCAAAGCATATTTTTTGTAATTGTTTACATTCATTTAATAACTGTATTATTTTAATTATTATCATATTTCCAAATTTGACTTACATATTTTGAGTTATTTTTTTGATGAAATACAAATAAAGTAATGTAACTGCACTCTACTACTTATCTAAAGTTCTATGAAAGTAGTTTGTGGTCAGCGTAATTTCATGCATTTTCTTTAAAATATACTTAAATAGCACCGGAGAAGTAAAAATTTCGCTATTTATAGCCAAATAAACGCGGTATCCTGTTCCGTGGGAATTTTGTGACAGCCGGACACATGAACTATTAAGTTTTAAAGCCACACACCTTTTGTATTTTCAGTAGTTTGTGCCTTATGGTTGTACAATAATCAGTAAAGTTTTTCATAGCTTGACTCAAATGTTTAGTTTTTGAAATTGAAAAGCACAAAAAGCTTAAATATAGCTGAAGAAGAAGGAAAATTTTTGTGCTTTGATTAAAGCGTCATGTAGTGGTAAGTTAAAACGGAAATATTACAGATTTACATTTGAAAGAGAAAGTTTTAACGAAGGACGATTTATTGGAGATTTCTGTTACCATTTGAGTACTCCTTTTTAGGTGTTATTAGTGGGCGATGATTTGAAAATGGATAAGATTGTTTTCAGCAAAAGTATGAAAAGGACGAATGGAAAGTTTTCAGGGGAAGTCAACAACAAAATGTAGCCGAACCAGTCATTTTGGCATCTAAAGACAAATGGAGACCAAAAGTACATACAATTTGAAAAATTTGCAACTTGTGTATACCGAGTGTACATGAGAAGGATACCATTTGTTTTAAAGTATAAACTTTTAAATATCTTTTTTTTTCAACTCGTAGACATGTTCGCACAGAAAATAAATATTTTTAAGTGTTCAGGAATATACTTGTTTTATAAAGTTTGAAGCAAGAGGCCAAGGCAGAGATTGTTATCATGGAGCCAATAATTTTTTAAGAGAAATAATCATTTTAAATGTCATAGTTTCAAAAGCTAGTTATTTGTTAAAAGTTATTAAAAAATTCAAGCACGAAAGAAAAAGAAAGCCAAATAGTTTGCCTAACTAATGAGATTTTTGTATCATAGTTAGCATTTACTGAGATTAATTTGCTGTAATGTGAATTAAGATGGTTTTTAACTCAAAAGCCATGACAAAACCAAATCAATTCTGAAAAATATTACATTCGAATACTTCATCATAAGGAAAACATGTCTTACAGTTTCTTGGGATAATGTAATTCCATAATCTATTAAAAAACCAAATGCCATGATCCCATCAAATAAGCTGCTTAATGCAACAACGCGTTGTTACAGGGTTCTATAAGAACTTGAACTTGATTCTGTCATGCAGCCGAAATGAAGCAAATATTTGTGTGGGTTTGAAGCTATATCCGTTTGAGAAATCAAAATAACTAATTAAATAAGATTTCAGATGTGAGTATGCTGTAAAAATTCAAATCAAATATTTGTTTTAAACTGTTAACTGTAATTTAGTATTACTCGATGCTTAAAAATGAAATGTCACAGATTTCAGGCATTTTGGTTTTGTTTTTCGTTAAATGCATTAGAAAAAACTCACTAAAGTAAATTTACTTCTGCCCCTGAAAAAAACTGTTTACATCATTTTTTGTTTTAAAAGTAAGAGTTAAAGGGTTCATGGTAGACCATGTATAAAATTACACAACTATTTAAAAAAAATATACATGCGGCTAAAACCACTACCCCAAGTGATATTTCGTTAGGATTAAAATTCTTGAACTCGTTTTGTCAGCTTTAGATTAAGATGAAACAAAAAAAATTAATATTTAGTTTCAAAAACGTGATTTTTTCCTGTAAAGATATTAAAACACATGAAATTAAGCATTTAATAGTAAAATGATATTTATTTGCAACATGTTTGCTGATTATTGCTACTTTAGTAAGACTTAAAGTCCAAATAATTCAATTTAATTCTATGCACGATATAAACAAGCCAAGATATTCTTCATTTTGTGACATATTAAGCGTTGAAAATATGCTACCTTATGGAATACATCCAAAGCAATGCAAAGCAAAATGAAATTATAGAATGGCATAGGCATTTAAATGCCGTCAAAAGTAGTTAATATTTTTCGTTATCATTCAAGCCACTAAAATAAATATTGACCGCATAAAAAAGACAACCGGTGATAAAAATTTAATCAATTCTACGAAATAGTCATTCAATTCTTTTTAGAGACGCAGCCTTAGTAACTAAATTTCTGAAGCTTTTTATCAAATATTTTTAAAAACTGAAACAAAATTCAGAATTGAATTTATCAATTCTAGTGTTGTTGCTTTGGCCCGTGTTATGAAATTCGCAAATATTTTACAAAGCAAAGGAGTGGACCACCGCAACCGGAAGTGAATAAGAAGTATATACTTTTATTGGAGCTTTTACGAATTTTTGTGAAAACCCATATTACTTGCGTATTAATTTTGAAGTTGAGTATCTATTAAAACAGTGATAAACGTAAGCTCGTCATCTGAAAGGAAGCGCCTTATGTATCTGGTAATAAACAATTCCCACCGTAAATAACAAAAAAAAAATCAATCTTATATATTTGTTACTCGTAAAATAAATCATTTAAATGATTTGGGAAGTATTTTTTTTTGTAGATAAAAATCCAATAACAGGAAAAACCAAGTCGACGCAAACGCTCGTGTATGACATCTAGAAGGTAGTAAAATATTTTTTTTTGTTTGAAGCACACAAAAAACTATTAATAGCAAATAAAAACTTGCGTAACTTTATAGGATTTTTGAAAGAGGGCTTTGGCTTTTTAACGAATAATCTAAAAGTACAAACGGTGTAAAACCTACGTGCATATAATGTCGTATATCATGGTGTCCTAGTTGACATTACATATAAAAGATAATGCCTGTCCTTCAAGGAAGTGAAATTATTAAACACATTTAAGGTTAATAAGTAATTTTGCACGTATTCTTGACAAAGACCAGAAAGAAGCATTTTTAATTTGTAAGAATTATACAAAGCTTACTGTAGGAATAAAAACTGTTGTATACTGGGTGCTATTTGGAACAACAATGTGAAATCATTTTTAGTTGAGTAAACAAGTGGCGTTATTGTATTAAAATTTAACTCCATATTTTTTAAATCAATTCTGCAATCGAACTGTTTTCTACTTGAATAATTCATAAGGTAACAGACATAATTTTAGAGCTTAAAGACATCCATTTTAGCATAAGAAAACAATATTGTTTTATATCTTTAAGCCATTATTACATAAAGCATTATTATTAATAAAGTATAGTTTTATTACATATTTAAGTCTTAAGTCTGATAACAAGCCTGCTTCACACAAATTAAAAAAGAATAACCGAATTTTAAAGTCGTACACCAAAAACATTTTAAGACCAAACCCTACTATTTGAAAAATTGCAAATCAAAAGATATTTCTCAAAATAGTTTGAACTTTAGTTTAAAAGAAATTGCCTAAAAATTTACATAAATCGACTTCATGGTAATGTATAACAAACTGTCCAAAATATTTTAGTTTGTTAATAAACTTCAAATAAGAGAACTCGCCCAAAGACTGTAAACTTTGTCAAATTGTCTTTGCCTAAATTTTAAACTTGAATACGATTTTTTTTTACATTCGTAGCGTATCCTACTCTATAGTAGATTCCTATATCTATTTATTTTTAGTTGCAGAAGATTTAATTATTAGAAAGCAATACATTGAGCGACTATTCTAATTTCGGAGCATGAGCATTTCTATTATTTTCTCATTTGTATACTGCTGGTACACCCATGGGGACAGCTTCTCCACAAAGTTTGTTTTCCCAAATAAAATTTTAATCCTTGGCATACTCCATAAAATTCGTTTTAGTAATTTTGACCTTCGCAATGGTTTTAAATGATTTAACATATCAATGCACTCCCTCGAGTTCTCGTAAACATCTGCACAGTAGCCAAATATTGAGTTGAGACAAAGCACACACAAAATCATGCCTTCGGTATTGAACGTCATTAGAAACAGGTCAATCGCAAAATCATCCGACTTGCCTTCATCTTTATTAAATAAGCCAAATACTGAAAGAACCTGTCCTTGTACAGCAGCAGCCATCATAGCAACCAATAGAAAGCAATTGATTTCATTGTAAAATGATGCCAATATTTGGATTTGTCGATACATTCCAAAAACCCGTTGATAACGATCCACTTCTTCCTCTGTCATTGTACTGTAGTCGGGGCTTCTTAACTTTTTGAAACGCCTTTGAAACATGGAAACTGCAACTGACAACGTAGTTGCGCCCACGAGAATTTGAATGCTTAGGGTAACTCCCCATAAGTATCCAATCGTATAAACGTAAAAGTTCACAAAAGCAACAAACGTTTTGGGAACTAACCATGCCAATATTTTCGGGAGAAAATTTTGAACCTCTTTTTCCAAAATTGCAACAACCCAACTTCCAGGTGGATAGCTTAGTACGTTCATCAGTGTGTTTGGTAGAAGAACAGCAATGATTGCTAAAGCAAAACCAATTGTTCCTGATCCAACCCAAGCCAAAATTGCACATGTTCGTTTTGCCGATTTCAGTTTACTTTTCTCTTTAGTCGACAAACCTGTTCCGTTTTCACAGTAGCGTTCTTCAAATGATGAGACGGATGCTACAAACATTCCCATAACCTTCCTGTGCTTAATCATTACAAATGCGTAGATAATGTCGACAATGTACATCACAGCAAATGCAAAGCCAATAGCATCCACCTTACTGGATTCGTATTTAGGTCGGGTAAAAACATGGACAACTTGACAGATAAAGAAGCTTGTAAAAATAATACTTGACAATTTAAGGGAACGTGTGTGCAATTGGAAAAACTTTGACTCTTGATGCCATTCTACAGTTTTTCCAACAAAATATTCGAGTCTATTGAGACAAGTTATGTATTTACCTGCCAAACCCGAAGACTGAAACATTTTCTCTTGGTCAAAGTTTTATGATGACCCCAAATAATATCTCCTTCTGATTTATATTACAAATTGTAAAGCTGATTTAAGGCGAGTTTTAACTGGCAGCACTTAGAAGTTTGGGTTTCAAAAGGATAATAAAACACACTGGAACTAAAATGACGGTTTTGATCTCATTATACAATCTTATAAATTATACAACATAATTTTATGATGTTAAGATGTTTAAATTGAGTAATCGAATGATAAACAGTGTTCTTATAATGATTTCTATCTTGTACATTAGAATGATAAAAAAGTACATGCCGCAATGAGCTACATGCTTGTAGTACCCTGTTAAGAAGAAAACAGGTGTTCACATTTGCTTTTATAATAAGGAAAATTAACATGATAATTTAAAATGATATTAAGCTTACATATAACCAATATGATAGTAAAAACCCTGTAAAGTTAACGTGTTGTGTTTGTATTATATTATTTTTAAAGTAGAATATTAGAATATATGGATCTGGCCAGCATGCTTGCTTTGTTTATGCTTCGTTCACCTTTGAAAATTATGTTATTATCGCAGTTTTTATATATAACAATTCGCTCATGTCAGAAATGTTTTAGTTATCAAATAAAATAATCAAAAGCAGGTACAAATATTTGTAACTTGAAAACTACTATTATTGTATGTTTTAATATTTTTTGGACAATATCAATTTTCGAAGAGACCCATCTAAAGTAAAGTAAACGCCGATTGTAATTTAAATTTAGACGAATAGTTGATATTACCAGTGCTTATCTGATTGACAAACTGTTTTATTATAATCCAAGACTTGTTTTTATTACGGCTTACATTTTAGTTTGCAAAATTATTTTGAAACTCTAAAGGTGAATACCAGCTATATAATTGAGTCATTTTTTGAAGTAAGGGTTCGAAAGAAGTTGAAAATATACTATAAAAATACCAGCAAGTAAAGTTGGTAGGTTCTTTATTTTAATTCGTGATGCCAAAATAATTTATTGAACACCGAGTTATACGTTCTCTTCGTGAGCATACAGAAACACTTACCAATTATGATTTCGACCCAAAAACACCAAAATCTAACTTTAAGAAAGTTTTGGCCGTAGAACACGATTCCGTAGACATTTTGCTATCAAAAGGTATCAATTGTATTTTTGTATCAATTGCAATCAACTGGCCGAACGTGCACATAAAATAGGTTTCGAGTTAACGTATTTTATTTTTTTAGCATTTCATTTAAACATTCATATTTGCATACAATTGGTACATATTCAAGCATCATAAATGACTGGCAAATGTATACTCGTAAAGTCGTATATTTCATTTTTCATGCTGTATAAAATATACTGATGAATACTAATACATAAACGCCATACTTCTATTGAATAACCTTCAATATAGCATATTTAAAACCCAAATAAATTTTTGCATTCGAAAGCTTTCACATTTTAATCAGTTTAAGCTTTGTGTACTTTTGTAGCAGCATAATAGCATTAATTTGCTGCTAGTAAATCACCAGAAAAATCTTACCAATAAAGATTGGTAATTAGTATTCACCTTTAGTCGTCATTATAGGAAATAATATGACTTAAATTTGTTTCTTGCATTTTTGTCGTTCTATATATTTAGTTTAAGCTTTTATTTATGCTTTACTAGAAATGACACAATTGATTTATAACGAAGACTTCAGGTGAATAATTGTCCAAATTTACTTTAAATTGGTCTTCTTTTGTGGCAGCAGGAGTCATAAAAGCCAGTGAAACCCAGTATAGTATTAACTTCCAATTTTGACATGGTAAATTAACAGATGCATACTGTCAGGATTTCAATTCATCGAACTAAGGCTACTGTTTCATTTAAATTTCTCCAGAAATTTGCTTACCAATATTTCTTGACGTATTAAGAATATAAATTTTCAGTAACGTAGATTCAATTAAATACTTTAAAAAGTTTAAAAAATTACTATTGCATAGTTACTGACGTAACCTGCTAATCCACATATTTAGGAATTAACTACTAGATTAGTATTAACATTATATAAGGAGCTTGGAGGTACAATTAGAAGTTACGCAATGGGACCGCAATTGGACGGCTGGCCTTTGCTGAATAATTTGCTTTATTGAGCAGTTATATTTCGATTTGCTAATTTTAAAAATCATACCAAAGTGCCACTCCATGCATAAAAATACAAGTCGTATAAAAGAGGCTCATGTGTAAGCTCCAGTGGCGTATCAGAGCTTGGTACGGCCTGAGTCAGTGGGCCGGTCCGGCCTTTTCTACTTATAATGAAAACTTTAG
>JAQIWN010005134.1:0-10281 GCA_034699025.1 Entomobrya cf. arborea Gr-Col-00668 | reverse complement strand
TGCGAAGTTTAGATTGCATATAAATATGATTAAGCTTATTATATGGTGGCGGGTAAGAGCAGGTACCTGCCGTTTTCATATATGTTTACCCGCCTGTAACTGTGCCTGCCAACACTAAAAAAATCTCTACCCGCCTGCTAGCAGTTACGGGCGGTTACGGGCAGGTACGGGTAAGAAAGGTACAGCGGGTACAAGATCCCAACTCTACTTGGAATGGATGCGCATCCGTTTTTAGTGTAGTTATCTTTAATATGGATTAAACATACTCTTTGCAATTTTATTTGCAAATATGACATCTGTAATCACGTAGTTTTATTTTAGTGGCTATTTACAATTTTTTTTTTTTTGGATTTTGCCTAAAAATTAAGTGATATAAAAGAAATCACACGGTAATGTTCAAACACCAACGATAGTACAAAATATACTGGGAAATTGTGTGATAACATACGGGCTGGGGTTGTTACTGACAATGTGGTGGTGGTATATGGTGGATGCGTACACGCGACTGTATGTCGTTTGTTCATTTGAATCTGAAGATGAAAAACTAATACACGATCATGATACCCACATTCCAGTTTCCATCTACTTTGCGTGCTTTTGCGTTTTCGGTTGAGCTTAAAGAAAGTTGTTCTTGCAACGCAAAGCTGCGCTCCTTGCTTTAGCGGTTTGCTCCCTTTAAGCTATCTCTTTCCAGATATTTCCCCGTTCAAGACTAGCGTGGTGGTGTTCTACACAATACCATAGTGCCACGTATATACGAACATACAGATAGCAGGTATATTAGGGGAAAGTAAGCTATGTTCTCGATTCAGAGGCAGTTTTCATTTCTATCAGAAAGTGTGAAACGAATGTTGCTCACAGACCTCGCACTAGACATTCCTCATCTAACACTCACTGAGGCACAGGGTGAAAGGATGGATGGTTGCTCTTTTCTGTGAATTTCTTTTGCAATATTCACTTTACCGTTTTATTCTTCTACAACGTTTTCATTTATTTTCGGTGTGAACATTGTTAGAATTACAAAATAACCAATTGTTATTGAAAGTCATAAACTATTCAGGTGTTTGAACTAACACTTCGAGAGACAATTTAATTATGATCAGTGCATACAAAAAGATCTTACTCCAACTTGTGTTTACGAAAACTAGTGCTCACATTGCCCCAACTTGCAAAAGTAAAAACAAATCAATACCAATTCAACACACTTCTCTTTAATTACTCCCAACAACTTTAACAAACAACATTTTCCAAACAAATCTCTTAACAGTTTTACAAAAAAAAAGTATTATAGTTTTGTAAAAGGAAAAAAAAACTTGTAGTTGGTAAAGCTCAATGCTGACTTTTAGACGATTTTTATCATCGTCCTTTTTTCTACTTCCCATCTGCTTGTGTAACTAAAACAAGCCTGCACTCTTTTTTGTGAGAACAACGTTGTTAGCAGAAAACAGTGTGACTGGCCAAAGGCGTCTCGTAAAATAGCAACTCACGGACAGATTCTCAATTACGTGGAATCACTAGTCAGTTCTCTTAAGTCTATACTGTCACACAAATATCGCTACTATGTCCTTCTTGAGGCAACTATCACTGCAAAGAAAGAGTTTTCATTTCAGAGACACCACCAACACTTAAAACACTTTGCAGAGTAAGTGGAGGGCAGAGATTTTTCTAACTCAACTCCATACACTGATTTCGTTCTTTACACAAAGACATTTTTTTGTTGTAAAAAAGACGTAAAAAACTTTGTTATTGTGCAGTTCTTGTCACTTTATTAAGAGGAATAAAGTCTCCAGGTATGGACCTCTGAACAATGATTGAAATCTAAAAGGGTTGTTAACTTTTCTTTCGGGTTTACACAAAGAAATGTGACTGCTTGTTCTGAGCTTTCTACCTGGTGATTGGATTTACACAAGGTATACTATTGTAATTATATTTTAAAAGTACAAAGTAGTAAATGGCTTTTATAAAAAACTCCAGAAATTTTCCATTTTGCACAGTAATTCCAAAACATGCGTAAAAATATGAAATATATGTTGTGCGTAGTATATAATATGCAGACAACCAATAAGGATTTTAGGAATATATTTTTATATGTAGAAAAATCATACCGATTATCAAGCTTTCACTTCATACAAGGTTAAGCTGATCAGATCAACATAATTTCTAGGCATTTTAACGTTTACAACAGCTTACTTAAGGATTAATGGGTACGGCACAATACTAGAAGGTTGCGAGAATTTCATGTTTGGCAACTAAAATACTGAAACACTGAACCCGACCTTTTTGTTAATCTATCACTATTACTGGATTGAAACCACAACCGAACCACCCTCAAGCCTATAAAATTTTGCTGATGTAGCAATGGTGTCGTGAATTGGGCTGGTTGTGTTGTAACTGTAGTGTCATTACACCCATCAGCTTGCTGAACTGCATGTCAAGTTAGGGTTACATTGTGTGCTGGGCAGTAGATCATTTGAAATTCATTTACGTAGACGTGTGCTTAGTATGCATCTCACATCACACATGGGTTATTTGTAGCATGTTATCTTCTAATGGATGTTACACGAACAAGAAGTATCGATCACTGAAGCACAATGACAAATTACAACTGGACTGTAACAAATTTTACGATATTTTTATCAATCTATCATGACACATCGAACTAATTTCTTGGAAATGTTAATTATTGGCGATATTTTAAAGTATTTTTTTACATAATCATTTTTTTCATATTACATATGCTACCGTTCATGCAGTGCATACGCATTAACAGGTACGAAACTCTTTTAAACAAATAATTATAAAATTATTGTTCTCTAGAATTTTTACGTGTTTGTGGTCATCATAATTATGTTTTCCAAATAAACTAACATGGTAGTGCATTACATTTTCTTTTGACACGAATTAATTTTCTAAACAATATATGTGTGATGTGTGGTAGGGCTTCCTTTTTCGTTTCCTTGCAATTGCGTGCGAAACCAATTATTTTGTACCACGAAGCTAGTTGCACAAAGCATTGGTGAACATTTCCGACACCATATTTCCGTCGCCAGATAATTTGGGGTTTCTAAGTAAAAAATATTTTTCACTTTCCTAATAGAGCAACGTATTATGTCAATAATATTTTTGTTTGTAACAGGGATATTTGCAAAGCGTTCAATTTACTGCGAAATTGGTTTCAGCATAACTTATTTTGATTTCATTGTACGGTATGAATATTGCCACATGCAAACTAAATAAAATTATTTATCACTCTAAGCAAGCATTTGTATCCCAACCCTTGTGTGAAATTAATCGCTGCATTATTTCCCCGCAAAAGCAAACCTCAATAATCATAATATAATAATAATGATATATAACAAGCAGCAACTGATCCAAGCGGCTATTGTTTTTTGACAGACATTTACTGTACAGGGGTCCTGGAAGGGCATCGCCTCAAAGCTAATATTAACATGTCAGTGCGTGTATCATAACACAACACAAAAACATCATCAAAAACAGAAGTCCTGCTGAGCTGTGCATATTTTCATTTCATTTTCAAATGATTATTGTAACAGCCACATAAAAGCCGAACACCAAAGGCAGATTATACTCATCAGGTCATTTTCATTATTGCAAGAACAGTAGAACAGATAAGTAAATGGCAAACGAAAATCTTCATTTGCTGCTTGATACTCATGTTTTGAATGCATGAACTTAAATAGTACTGTAAACGTATATATTCACATATCTAGAAAGTTCCATATTAACAACCAACCACCTACAACTCCTACTCTAGAACACATTTTAATTTCAGTGTCAGTAGCTTAAGCCATTTTTCTTTTTCCCAGCAACATTTGCATTACCAACCCCAACATCTCATGAAAATATAATCCTACATAGCAAGCACACAAACACATGAAACTTTTCTCTTTAAACTCATCTTTTTACTCATTGCAGCCAAAAAATTACTTGGAGCTGAGAGCTTGCTGCCGCAGGAAAGCAAATTTGGCCAGAGTGGAGAAATTGACGAAAGGGTGAGTGAAAGAAAGAAATATAATGAATGGAGAAAACAACTAACCAAACTCAAAGAGGAGCAGCAAAATAATAATCATCATCAACCTTGATATTCTCTGTGTAAGCAAAATAATGATAATGATAATAACAAAGTGTGGTGCATAAAGTACGAGTGTTTTACTAGTTTTGAATTGAACTTTTGTGTACGAAGCAAACCAACGACTAAAAACCAACCTCCCACTTTTCCAACTCTGCATCTACACAAATAAAAATAAAAGCACAAGGACTTGAATTTACTTGAAGAGATCCATTTGCAGTGTTACTGCACCAAAACATACAGATATAAACATTTTTGTTGATGGAATATTATCTTCTCTGCTTGTTGGTATATTAGTATGAGATGATGATGGTAAAACTTGAGAAAAAGTGAACTTGTGAATATAAACTAGAAAAGCAAAGGGTTTTCATATATGACCCTGCTTCCTGGTAGTTGTTGAACAGTGAATCCCACCAGAGACTACTTTTACAGAAGTAATAATAATAATAATCATAAAAGACCTAGAAAAGTCATCCCATCAACATCATCGTCATCATCATTTAGCCTACCCCATTTGCGTGTAAGGCTTCCGCTTCCTCGTCTGATATTACTCTCCTATTTCTCCTTATTGATATTTTCTTGGAAGCATTCAGTGTTTAAGAAAAGTGCGATGAATAAATAAATGTGAGTCAATAATTTACCATTGATGTAAAAAAAATCAGCGATATACATATACATAGACGATTTTTCAAATATCTCTAGATGAGTTATTTATCTTGTAGTCTTATCTATTGTTAAAACTCAATAAAAATGTACATTAATAAATAAACTTATGAATTTCAAGACTCGCAATCAGAAACTGTGCGTAAGTTAACATGATACGCATTTTTTTAACGTAGCAAAAGCACTTCTAGTACCTTTTATCAAGAAAGAAAATAGTCTCTGAGGCTTATGCAATACCAGTGTCTACGAAACTAGTAGACAAGGCATAAAATTTATTTGGAAATACCATATAATACCTAAACTGACTTATGGCACCGTACCAGAAACAAATTTCGGATTGAATTTTCTTCTTCTCGTTTCATCTTTCAAAATAATACCCCAGTATTTTCATCATCAAAAACATCGTACGATATAAATTATAGTATCGTACTGTACTGCGATACTCTTTATTGCAAAACACATGGTAAGGTTTACGGTAGCCTACATGCTTGCACAACCACCACATCGCAGCACAATGGATCGACAACTACTTTTATCAGTAGCAAGATTAACTTGGATCTTACTTCCAATTTGGAGTGGATTTCTTATATCAGGTAACCAAACTAACAAAGCTATGTTTTATCTGTATAACTCAAAAAAAAGCTTTTACATCACATATAATGTTGAATTACTATCATTAAGTGTACATTCTATATATTGATCTCAATTGATAAAACTTAAACTTAAGAAAAAGATTTACAAATCTATTTTGCTCGGAGGAGTTTTGCTTGAGATAGAGATGATTGCACAACATGTAATAATTTGTATCATATATCCAGGAGACCTACAGTTGGAGAAATGGTTGTACAATTTCTTACTATTCATTTTATCAATGTATAAAAAATGACAAGGACAAGTGCAATCACAATCAGCAATAATGTTTTTTGGATTTTACCCGATTTCAGAGAAATGTTACTGTTATCTGTTCTTTAAGTATTTTTATGATAATGATCAAGAAAGTTTATGATGATTTCAAAACAAATATTCGCAGAATTGAATTAAGCTTAAAAAACTGTTGATGGTCGAATCCTGTTTTACGTCATGCTCAAGACAGTTGGCTATGATTCCATCGATCTTCATATTTTTTGACACAAATAATATCATTCAATGATTGTAATGTAGTAAATAAACACTTTGAAAGTTGGCGATATAATATTGGGTCCTATGTTGTCATCATTACTTCATGTCATCATCCTTTCTCACTTGACTTAACGGCAATGAAGAGGATAATCGAGGAAAGATAGGATGTAATATAATAAGACGAATAAGAAAAGATGATAATGACATGGATGGTAATATACATATTATATACTTTCTCTTGCAGGATAATACATAAGTAAAATGTACCATTTTGACGTATTTACTGTGCATGTATGTCTATATGCTTCTTTCTGTAGGATGCTAACTTACATTATCATTACCATCACCATATTCAGCTTGCTTACTCAACTGCGAATGCATCACACCACATTTTCCTCGCAGAAAAACAGTCACTACATCGAGCAATATGATTACTTTCACAAACTATCGCAATAATCATCGTCGTCTTTTGCCCTTATGTTGTTATACGCTCAACCTCAACTTCATTGTCTCGTTACTTTTCCACACAAAGTGACAAGGACTATAGCTTTACTGGAATGAAAGGCTTTGTATCTCAACATTACATAAATAGTTTGTTACTAGAGCATATATAATATTATATCATATCACAATCAAGTCATCACCATTCATTTCGCTACATGAACCTCTGGTTGGATCAAAGCCACTCATCTCATCACATCACTAAAGTCATCACCACTTATTTCTTGTTCATTGGCTGTTTTAGGACTAACCAAACAAGGCATGTAGACTACAGTGCATTAAAGCCAACAAAACGATAAATATCTTGTAAGTCATACTTTTTTAGCCCTTAAACCACACAAATAGGATCAAACCAGCAGCGGAACACTATACATACTTAGCAAAGCAAGGCATATCTATTATAACTTGAGTATAGTGTACATGCGTGCGAAAAGATGATAATATGATGCATTGTATATATTATATTAGCTCTGTTTATTAGAGGAACAAGGAGTTGCTAGAGATGGTTGCAAAAATTACTTTCCTTTCAAGTGTGAAATTCTCTTGAGGCGGATGAGATAAATACACTTGGGAATGGGTTAAGCGCTCCACTCACTCATTCTTTCGCTGCAATATTTCTTTTCTTATTTTCCCTCTTACTCATCTTTTTAAGTGATCAACTCAAACAGTAGCGCAGTAGAAGAAAATGACAGAAATATGCTTTCAAAAATCGGCGGCAGTATGGGTACGACGGTGAAGTTGAAGTGTACTTATTGTTAGAAACATACATGTAACATATACAATGCTTATTTTTTTTAAACTATCAGACTAGATTTGGTGAAGAAATTGTGAATACGTTACATCTCTTAAGAGAAGATGATGACTTGGATGCTGACATGTTATCCTTCCGCTATTAATGTAACCCCGACAGCATCATCATCGAGGTAGCGGCTGTGGTGGTGGGTGGCAAGGGTAATACTTGATAGCAAACAGCTTATTGAGTGAAACAAGTAGCAAAAGATAGATACATTGAAAAAGTCGCAGTCGTCTGCCGTTCTGGTAATATTAGTCAGCCAACAAAAGTTCATCGGCAATAAAAATGCTTAATGCCTGTGTTTGCATCTCGCTACTTTTGAGTGCTTACGTTGATCCTAAACCGCTGCTCCCACAAACTCCTACTCTTTCAATTGGTATCAGCTTCCACTTTGGCTTTATTTGGCTTCCTTCTTGAAATGGATAAATAGAGGAAAAATAATGGAAAAGTAATATTCTTTGAGTATTCAGCCAGAATGTTATGGTACAAAAAAGCTGCAAGTTACTTCAGTCTCTTAGGCATGTCTCTGTAAAATAGGAAAACGAAGCATTTTATAGAAACTGGTGATATATTCTGTTTCTGTACATTTTCAAGTAGAAAGAAAGCTTGGCTAATTGTAAAGAAAAATGTATAAAACTCGATGATAAGTCAGGCATATGTAATGGAAGCTAACCAATATTCTCTTATTATGATGATAACTGGCAGTGCAATGCAAAGGGTGAATTCTTCCTTTTTTACCCAAAGGTTGCATGTAAATTTTTTACAGGGATAACTCTCATTTCTCCGATTTACTTCACTAGTTTTGTGGTTGTTGTTGTTGCTGCCGATTTTTAGGGAGTAAAGTTACCAGTCAATATTACGGCTTCCCTATTTTTTTATCTTCCTGGTGCTTTCTCCTCCTGCTAAATGAAGGAAGACAAACTGAACAGGAGATGAGATGACTTTGTAGAGAAAAAAATGTGATCGTTTTGCTTATATTACTGCAACTACATGTGTGTGTATGTAGAGAAGAAATAAGTCACAACAAGAAAAAATGGAGATGTCCTGAGTATAAAGTACTTTGCTACGTGCGTTTACTGATCGTAGTTTCAACGAATATCCTCCTCTTTTTCGTATTATGAATGTAAAAAAAATGTGTATGCAAAATATTACGCTAACTTTCTTCGTATCGAATTCAGTTCAGATATACTGCTGTGTGCAGTCAATAGTTATACAAGTGTCTCAAAAAGTTGTGGAGCGGTGGTGGTGGTACATGTAACATGAGAGTCTGTCGAATGTGAATTGGTTGTTGAATGCAAGTAAAAAATTGCGTAGACATCTGTAGCTATGTAATGTGATGTTCTGAAGAGGATGCAACTATGCAAGCGTGGATAACAATAGAATTTTGTTGGACAAATTTTCTATTCCATTCAGTTTTTTTGGGAGGTTTTATGTGAAGTCGAGTAGGATTTCCTGTAGAATATTTTCATGCTTTTCGGTTTACCCATCGTATAATATGGGGTGCTTGGCTGGTTAGATCACATTTTCAACTTAAGAACATATTCGTTCAGAAACTCGAATGAAGCTTATATATAGCAGATATATTCACAGATCACATGTTTGAAACTGTGAAGCCATTTTTTAGGGTATATAAAGTCATGTATTTATGGTTTTGTATTTACTTATATATCAAAGTAGCGCGCAAACATTTGGTGCGTTGTAGATATTTATTTATTGTTTTGTGTGCATTCACAAAAGAAAAGAAAGAAGTGGTTTTCTCACTTGTTTTTCGGTGAGCATAAACATAGAGTTTTATGGATGCATGTTACAAGCATGCTTTTATGGTGGATGAAGCTCGATTATGTTGTAGTATGGCGTATAAAAACGAAATTTGCAACGTCTATCAGAGAAAGCTATTTTGTTGAATGCATAAGCAACTGTAAACTTAAAAAATCGTCACCGTCTCGAGTTGACTGACAGACTGCTTCATTTGATGCACTGCACTACACACAAAATGTAACCATTTCGATGTAATATTGTTGTAAAAAAGGGAAAATGGAGTGAAAGAAAAAAGGGTTTATCTTGTTGTTGTTGGTCGGAAGAAGTCTTTCCTTTCATCAAGTCAAGTGATATGCCTCTTCTCATCGTAAAAATATTTTTGCAACTCAACCGTGTCACAAGAAAAAAAGAAGAAGTTTATTTTCTTGGATGGGCTAGGGTTTGGGTTGAATTCAAAGCAGGAAGTGAACTGTTGATTACAATGCAAGGGTTGTTATCGAGAAAGTTGGATGTGTAGCTTGGTAGTGCATTAGTTGCTGATTGACTATGTTGAGACCTGTTTCCCTTCCGAGATGAGATATATATTTCTTTTCTTTGTATTTGTGTAGTTCCTTTTGAAACGAGTCATTTTCTCTCGATAAACTGAGTAAGTGTTTGTTGGCGAGAAATGATTACTGCACGAATATATGACAGGGATGAATGTTATTGTTTTCTTTTCTCATCACACCACAAATGCCAATAATGTAAGTACGGGTTACGCACAAGCCGGATAGCATTGAACCGCATGTGTCATCGAATGTCGCATCCAAGATATGGGCTATCAACTAAAATAATACGAATCCTTTTGAGTAAATCCTGTGAAAATACAGACGCATAAATATTATGTCAAAAGGCATAAGAATCGGTTGCATATAAACAATGAAAAACTTTTGTTTTATAAAGAAAACATGGGAAATTTCGGTATATTTCAAACAGACATCTCTTGGAATCAAATCTTAGTAGTTGTCCCAATCCCAAGTCTGAATTACAACTGTACATTTACCAATACAACACCAATTTTTTAAGATGTTTACTAGCATGTCCAAAACATGAACTAGTTCAACATGACATCAAAATACAACTATTATGAAGAATATAAACATTGTTCTTCATTATTATTTTTGAACCAAAAATATTTGACTAGACACGGGCAGAAAGATAGAGTTTTAAAAATTAAGGTTTCTTGTTCATTTCGTGGTTGAAAGGCAACTGGTTTTTGTAACGCTTTATGTTTCTGACTTTCTCCTTGCCTTGCGGTTGTGACCAGTATTGCAGTTAGCTGGTTAAAAGACAAAAAAAACCAATGGACATTATGTAT
>JAQIWN010005133.1:0-10283 GCA_034699025.1 Entomobrya cf. arborea Gr-Col-00668 | reverse complement strand
CACGCTCCAATGGACGATCCAGGAATGCAATACAAGGGTGGAATATTAGGAGAGAATATTAACAGAGGTGGATGTACCCCGTTCCCCAAGTGTATATTTTCGGATATACCTCAAAAGGCTAGCCGTTCTCCTAATGCTTGGTATGCTGAGGAACAAAAGTATCCTTATGGCGATTACAATGGAATACCAGATACGGGATCAAGACATTTCAGTCAAATGGTCTGGAAAGACAGTCAAGAAGTGGGATATGGTTTGGCAACTTGCAATAATGAGTACTGGATGCTTGTAGCAAGGTATTATCCGATGGGCAATATTGTTGTGATGGGTAGTGATATTAATATGTTTAAAGATAATGTGTTTCCACCTCAGTGAAAAATATTCGAGATCGGAAGTTGAAACACCCAAGTATTACCAACCAGTACAAATATTTGTTGCAATATATCTTTGTAAAATATTGAACTTTGTACATTTTTTAAAAATTTCGGGTTTATTAAATAAAAATCTTTCTTTAATTTGACTTGACTTTGATATCTAATACTTTAGCCATTAATCATATAATAGTTTAATAATTACTAACAAATCACATTATTGCGGTGATAATTTAGCTATAAAATACTAATGACCATCGTTATCATTATGAACGGCACAAAATTCTACACAAAGCTAATTCGCATTCATTTGCAAAAATTGCTATAATAGAAAGCCAATGCATTTAAGTTTAATAGTTGCATGATATACATTAGATGCTTCGGCTTACAATCTGATGTTGATATCAGAAAACATATTTAAAAGGAAATCAAATGCATGTGTTATTGCATCAAATGCCTCAGTTATTCGAATAATTTGTTTTCTTTTCGGCTTCAGTTTTTCCACAGAAAAAATTTGACTTCAAAAAACAAGTGAGATCATCTACCGTGAAGATGCTTTTGGTCCGCAGAATTGAACCTGAAAATTATTCACGTTTGATAGCTGCCCAGCATGTAATATTACCTGATTTGTTAGATGCTGCGTCATACGAGTTTCATGTGCTACAGATTCCACTTACCTGTGGAAACTTTTCATTCAAAATATGTATACATGTACAATTAAGTCATCATTATTCAAGAGACAATTTTACAGTGTTTAGTCAAGTTGATTAGTTTGTAAATGTAAGTGGAATTTAACATTCAGTATTAAAACTTTAATAAAACGTTCCATAATTGTTTCGTGACAAATTAGATTTATTTGTTTAGTTTTGATGTCTACATTTTTAGAATGACATTCTGAACTGAAAATTAGTAGTGTATGGTTTATTTTCGAAGGTAAAGTTTGCATGAATATTTTTTGTTAATATTATGATTTTAACAAAATTCCGCGAATTTTTTTTTGGATATGATCGTGATCGTATCCTGGTCAGTAGTAATTTCACACGAACATCGTTTCACTTCCTGTTTTGCCATTGTCAATGTAGCCAAAACGATAATAATACAGACATGCAAATTTAAAAAGATGATAGCTGAACCATTAAAGTAATTTGCAGAAACTTACTCAACATTTTACTGACAGCAGCTTATAAAACTACTTATTTGTATAGTATTTCATTAAAATGACTTATTATTACTTTAAAACGAGTAGTACATGGACTATCATTGCAATTAGCTTTATCCTGTCAAAAGTATCAAGCGTATCATCTTACACAAAATATTTACCAAAAGCTCCACCAGAAATTTGGCTTTCATCTTATGACGAGACTGATTCGTATGGAGGCACCATCGCTGAAACAGAATTCCAGACACTTGACCAATTCGACAATCAACTAATTTCGAAATTCAATCGAACTGATTACATAGTTCAAAATGATATTCGAGTTGCACTGTTCACCTGCCAAGCAAACTATCCAATTCAGTGGACAGTACCCAACTTAAAGCAAGTAGAAAACGTGCCATATTTCATGTTCGAAACGTTATCAACTCGGATGTCTAATTTTAGTCAAGAAGCCAAGCCAGTGCCAGAAAATGAAATATTTCAATCCGCCTTATCGGTACGGTTTGAATACGTTGAGTACTTTCTCAGTGTTAACTTTACTTGTGGAGAAACAACACGAAGTCAAAGGATCTTTTCTTCTTCTATACACTTATATTTTACTGGAACACATGCCATTGAAAATCTAGGAAAAGCCGACCGACAAGTTTACGTATCACCTATTAAAGACAAGGATAGCCCATCAGAGTTCGTATTACCTTGTAGACCAGCTACCCCAAATATTCCTATTCTTCTAGAAAAGCGAATAGAAAGCCAAAATGATCCCAGAGGAATTAAAATTAAATGGAAACGATTTAAATACCCTACAAAATATGTTACCTTTGATCCTAAAGTTGGCTTTATCATGGACAAAAATCCGATGGGTAAACGAGATATGATTTTTGGCTTGTACAAATGTACAGCTTTAATAGAGCATGAGGACGATGGTGATGACGATGAATTGATCAGTGGTCAGGACAAAACCGAACAACAGTTTATCTACGTAAATGTAACCTTTATTAAAGATCCTTATATAATTGACATTGAAAATGTTCACTTCCGGTCAAATCTCAGTTTAAAAGGCGAGGCTTTAGTAAAGTACAGCCAAAATATCTTCCACGTTTCGCCTATATCATCATTACTAAACACGTCAATGCAGTTATATGGGGATTCTGAGTTTGTATGCTGTTCGGGAATAGCTAATACACGTCCACTGATTTTTCTGGACCATTGCACAGATAATTTGCAATGTGAGCTTTTAAAGTGGTCGATGGCAATAAAGTTACAAGTAAACACGGATTATGGTTTAGTTGACACGTCTAATGCCCAAAATGGATACGTGGAAGATGATCCAAAAGAGTGTCGGAGTTTAGGATTGCAAAGTTCTGAGGTGGTTATTTGCCTGGGTCAAAACGTTAATTTTGCGGAACACCTTATCAACGTCTTCAGTAAAAACTTATGGCCAGTGCAAGACAGATTTCAAAAGATAAGTTCTGGCAAGAAACGGAACAAAATGCCGTTATCCACTTGTAAGTCAACTTTTCTTTTAGAAATTTATGAAGTTAAATTGGTATAAATATAACAGCCCTATCTCCATTTATTTTACAGATCAACCGAAAGATAGTAAATTGGATAACCTATCAAGCAAAATATTCTTTGCAGTTGGATACCCAATTACTTCGAGGCAGCTACATGAAGACAATGGTCATTATTATAATCGAGTTCAGTATTTAAGTTTTGGACGAATATATTTTAGCGACATTGACTACTATGATGAGACATCTTCAAGAGAACTGAGAAGACGGGCGGAAGCACTAACCCATAAAATTGCAGAGTATCCAAGAGATCATTTTTATGTTGGGGAACCTCTGGTGCCTTTATGTTTGGGATGGTCATCTTTCTATAGTGAAGGAGCTTATGTTGGGATCACATTCAAAAATGGGACTAAACAGACAATTAATTTGCACAGAGAACCTCAAAAGACTGAAGTGTATTTTGCTGGAGGTCTTGTCATAAATGACTGGTATGAGGGATGGAAACGGTTAGTTTATAAATTTGGAAGAAAAATGGTTGCCCATAAGGATATGGTGTCATTGGAATGTTGGATGCCGGAGTGGAACACGGGGAATTGGGATAAGATGTCAAGAAATCTGACAATTTTGGAGCCAACTCCACCCGAGTTTCGAGAAGGTGGAAGAGATTTAGAGGAATATGTATACTTTGTTTTGGGTGATGATGCAAAAGATTTGGAGTGGGTGGTTATGGGTGGCATTCCAGAATCGAGAATTGATGTCACGAAAGATGGAAAGTCGATTTTAAAAAGGGTGACAAGTGATTTGTACAGAAAAGATGATGAAGAGAGCAAGATGGAGGATTTGTTTGAACAATTATTTAATGTGACGTTGGAAAATGATTATGGGACTACTGTGGAGGATGGTAGTGGAAGTATAACAGTTGTAAAGATACGATTTGCTAAGAAGATAACCCATGAGATGCAAGGCAAGTATGTTTGCACAGCTGAGAATGTTGGGGGCAAGGTGAAACGGATTATTAGAGTCGTTGTTGCAGGTATGAACACAATATTAAACAAACAAATTATTTTTTTTCTCTAGAAATATTTAATGTAAAATAAATTAATATATTTTCTTTGTAAATTTCAATGAATTTCAGAAAAACGTAAGATCGTTCTTGCTATTTTGCTTGTAGCAACGATACTATCATCACTTATCTTGATAGCTGGAATGGGCTACAGGCTACACAAACAAAAGAAGCAGTTGCAGTCATTTAGAGCTACCTTAGGCTAGTCATGCCCCGAAAAAATACAATATTTTTTATGATTTTAATGTTATATTTGCTGACAACATTATACTTAATTGTGAGTGATTTTAGTGCGTGTAGTAAAGTTTCTTGAACTACAAAATTCCTCGGTTTCCAATTAAATATTTATTGAAAAATTAAAATATGTTGAAAGGTTAAAAGTGCATACATCAAATTTAGCATCATAGAGAATGGTCCAAAAGTCGATAATTTTTGAATATGGCATATGAAAAAAAACGATATAGTTTTTTAATGTTACGTGGACGACATCAAAACTCTACCATAAAACAATTTATAAACAAAAATTATCAATGCCGGCCAATCCTGAAACTTTTCCAGTAGGTTTACCAATTTTATTTTGTGTCAGAATATCCAATCAATATAATTATTTTCCAACATTTCTATCAAATTAACAGGTTATGCTTACAAAACCAAATACCGTTCGAACAACCCATATTACTATTCGAAACTTTTATTTTTTGATTGATTTAAAAGCACGTTAAGTGGTATATTTAAATGAGATCTGAAGTCTAACGGTAACGGTAAGTCTGAGGTCTAACGGTAAGTAAAGTAAAATTTTTTTATTGTATAGCACTTGTACTATGAAGCTAAAAGTTGCATTTGGATACTAATATACACAACTCGCGTTTCGTTTGCGTTAAAAACGAAACATCAAAGTGTTCAAAATTTAGGTAATTATATTTTATGAACAAATCTCATTCATTGTATAATTCTCAATAATTTTGACACCTAACTTGGCAGTTTTGCCTGAATAATACTACATTACATTTATTTGCATTTAATAATGCTGGCTTACCCAGTTATAACAATTGCAGCCAGTACACATACATAATTGCTCGTTCCATTGTCTACATTGTTTGAACAGAAATTCCATCAAAAAAATAACTAAACAACCTATCAAGCAACTACTCCATAAAAATACTACCATCGATATTTTACCTTTAATCTGCAAAGGACTAATTCCACTTTCAAACCCAGATCGCATTAATGTTGGGGTAATAACTTTTGACCGATCTTGTACCCTATTTGAATATAAGATTTTGTAAAATTCGTCCATCCAAAATTTTAAAATACCCGATTGGTTCAACAACTCTGCTTTACATTTTAGCTTTGCATTGTGGGGTGGCGTAATACTGTAAAATACTTCCCCAGAAGGAATTATTCTATTACCAAGATAACATCGTCTAATTGGTTTAGTCGCATCTTTTTTAGTTTCACTAGCTATTAGGCTATTAGCTTGGTTCAACTTAGATATAACATAAGGCCAGAGAAAAACAGTGATAATTTTTTTGTAAAAGACAAAGTTCTCCAGAAATATTGACTTGTTGGACACCACAGAGTCTGAAGGATTTCTCAAATTGTCCAGTAAAAATTTTAATCCCGTGACGTCCAACTTATCTTCATTCAAAATATTAGCTTTATGGTTAGTAGCAAATCCTACTGTCATATTTTGCACAGTAGCATTCAAAATTCTCATGTGATTTGCATCATCAAACAAAAGCGTATAATTTCTTTTTACAGCTTGGGTTATACTTGTCATGACATCTTCTTCTGGTGGTACAATCATTAAACTTGTTATCGAGCCTGTATAATAATTAACTATTACAATACTCACAAACATCCATAAAACAAAGAGAGTACTGTTGATCTTCACATTTTGCACGTGTAACAGACTCACACCTGCAGCAATTAGTACAGATAATAAAGATATAAAATATGTAAATATTTCACTTATAACTTCCCCATTTACCCATGATAATAATAAACTATTTGAAAACCAAACAATTTTTAAATATATTGTTGTACTTAATGTTATCATTGAAGTTACAAGGATTGCCCAAATGTAAAAATCAAATGCGTTCGAGAGTGCGCCCAAATTCCAAGGTTTCTCCAACTTAAGACGGGAAACTTCACAGTATGCAAAGTTAAACCCGAGGGAGGTTTGCCGCATTAAATGGAGGTTTTCAAAGGGATAACGATTGGTTTGCCAGTATTTACGCCATAAATAGTTTAGACTGGTGCCTAAAGTTTCATACATTTGTACAGATGGTAAAATGGATGGATAATTGTGAACAGAAATTTTCTGCAGCTTAGCCGTTGGCAACGCTAATAAAGTGGCGTTTATTGAGTGCGCTAAAATTTCTGCACTTACGTACATTGTGTAATATGCACTTGGTTTAATGTTTAGTTTGTAGTGGTAGTCTCTCATTCTTGAGTAATTTGTTAGGGCTATGTTAATATAGTATTGGGGTGTCCAGTAATAGTCTAACAGAACATACCTTTTGGTATTAATACCTGTTATTTTATTATTGGTTTGATTTTTAGTAGGGCAATAAATACTTCGGTTGAACACCCATTTTAAGTGGTGAAGAGCAAAAACTGAGTGGTTTTTAAAATCAAAATCGCATTTCCAAACAATATCGGTTGGTAAAAGGTTATTATAGTAGAAACGTGAATTTAAATCAGACGCTACGCTTTCAAACAAGGTTATCCTGCAATTTTGAGTAGGGGTCCTTAAAATTACTACTGGTGAGAGTGATGAGGTAAGGGTTTGCACAGGCAGATTGTACCTAATGCTTAAAATTATTAGACAAATTTTTCCAGCTTCAAAACGCATTTTAGCTGCAATGACCAGAAACTGTATTCTTGATCAAAATGGTCTCTGATTAGCAAGTTTATTAAATGTGAAGGGGAGGAAGTTTGAATAATCTTTGAATTCAAAATTACATCGAAATTGTAGTAATATATTTAATTTTACTTTTACATGCGCTCTGGTTAATGTCAATTTTTGTCCTGTTTCCAGGCTTTTAAGTTGTAAAATAATAATTTTATGTAAAGAGGTTTTTTATAGCCGTGTAAATGATTTTGCCATTCATTATTAAAGCGTAACCATACAAAATCCGTTTAGCCGGTCAATGTTGTAAAACGTTTTTTAAAACTATTTAAAAAATTTAACCGCTTAAAGGACTAGAATGGGCGTAATGAGTGTTTTTACTGCCTGACAGTAATTGACTATCGTTCAATAACTGTTGGTTTAGCTTTTCAGCACCAACAGAAAAATAATCAGTAAAATTGCGTGTGCTTGTGACCTTGATAATTCGATTAAAAAGTGAAATTCGTAAAAAACACAATAGCCAAAAATCGGTTTTTGTCACTATGCTGCGATCAAATTAAGATTTATTGTTTTTTAAAGCTTACCGCAGTATCAACCAAAGTTTTTTCCCCGTAGTAATGCGGACCTTAAACTTTTATTATGAAACTGGGCATTTAGAATTCCAGAGAACAATGAATTAGTTTAGTTAATGAAAAAATTGAATTGAATTGTAAATTAATATTGATGCAGCTACAGTATTAACAAATCATATCTTTGAGTATTTTTGGTAGAAAAATTGAATTGATTCGATTATTGCAATTTTTTATCAAAGGTATGCTTACAAAGCAAATCTTGTTTGTATAAAGTATAAAATTATTTTTTTTAAATTAATGTCATTTTGTTGACTGGTTTGGTAAAATATTGCCAAGGAAATGTAAATGAGAAATGTAGCCGCAAGCAAATAAACGTTTTTACTGCGTGTTGCTCGAACTATAAAAGTGAGGATTTCCCATTTTATATTTTTCTATATTGAACTCCCGTGGCATTGGAAGAATAGTACCAAAATGTTCAAATTGTTGTGATTTTACGCATTTTATTTATATTTAATATTTTTGCATGATTCTTAATAAATTTGCCACCGATTTTGGTACTTTTACACGACTAAAACTATATGCATTTATTAGTAATAGCTTAACCAGTTATAATGAATGCAGCAAGTATACATTGCAGACGAATAATTTAGTTTTTTAAATAAGAGAAATAAAAAATGACTACATAGTGGGAGAGAAAAATTAATTTCATAATAGTAAGTTTTAAGTGTTTTAAGACCTGTTGAAAGTTTTAAGACCCTTAAGAAAAACTTATAAATCGTTTTTCAATCAGTGTATCGATGTTTAGAGCCACTCCTACATTTGGAGCCCAAACGCCCAATGATATGATTATGTTTCCTTTCGTAGTCGGTCCTAATTTTTGATTTCAACAAATTTTCAGTTAAAAGGACATATTTATTTAAATCTTTCTTGAATTACTAAAACCAAAAATTATTTAAAACGTAAAAGTGTCATTTGTTTTAATCCTTGCCGACATAAATTTTCTGACTTTAGTCCAAATATGAAGTACATAAAAAGTCTGAGAAATTATTTTAATCAAACGATAAATCACTTTGTATATCTCCAACGTAAAGATTAAAAATGCACAAATCATACCAGATGCCCAAATAACAAACAAAACAATTATATTACCTCTCATGCTAGGTTTAACCAGACTTGGCCCTGGTTTCATGTTACTAAAACTGTACATGCTAATCAAGTTTTGCAACCATTCCAAAGTTCCTGACTCAAACACAGCTGCAAATGTTTTAATAACTTGTATTGGTACTACGCCAATAAAAGCTAAGCTAATCTTTTCAGTTTCAGATGATTGAGTACCCACATGGGCATACGAGTTTTCATTGTACAACGCCCTAGCAAACTTTTTTCCAACGTAAGTTGGAACTAGCCAAGCTGATTTTACATAACAACGTTTAAGCTCGGCAAAAATGAATTCGGCTTGTCGTTTGAAAAATTTCATTCTTAGTACCTTATCCCAATTTTCATCAGATTTTATGGACATGACATTTTTTGGTAAATAACCCGATTTATTAAGCTTATGTAGAGTCTTTAAATTCTCCAATATTAACTCCACAAACGTAGGGTGCAGCGTACTATTTTCTAGTATCTTCAATATTCCTTTGTCTAAATTCTCCATATTGCCTGCATAATATTGTTGATCATAATAAATTTTGGCCTCAGTTTCACCATAAATGTATTGAATAATATCAATAATATCACCTAAAAGGTTTGCTTCTAAGTATATTTGGGAAGAATACGGTTTTGAACGAAGATTAATTAAATTATCGATCCAGTTTTCGAAATAGGTTTGTAAGCAGTAGTTTATATTAGTAACCCTACTATAAATAGTAAAGTTATCATTCAAAATCTCATCAACTATTTCATAAGGTACTACGTCTCTTTGTTTTATCATATTGTATACATTATTACTTTTGTATCCGTTACTTAGCACAATTCCAGCTAGTAACAAGCCAGATATCAAAAAACGAAACTTGTTCACGCAAAGTAAACGGTCTGGAAACGGGTCTCCTTGTTCCACCAAAACCTTAAATAACCCAAACAATTCCTTAGGTTGGTATGATCGAATTTCAAAAAAGTGTTTCCCAGAAAGAACTTTAAAACTAAGTACAACTGTAACTAATGAAACAAATAAGAATATCCAAACGCTGTTATTAAAAACATTGAAAAATTCACTGAAAGGAAATAAGCTTAATCATTTTGACTTGCATGTAATAAAGCTCATGGGACTCAATACATTAGTAAGTTGAAGTATCCTGTTGGGGTATTTCATCGAATCAAGTGTTATGACATAATTAGCTTCTATAGTCCCACCCTTGATAATGTCCGCATATGTGACGTTTCCAAGTCTTTCGATGATAAACATAGCATATATCATTGCAATTGATTCATCGGAATCAGCAGCAAGGTTTCTTAATTCGGTTGCTCCCAAAATTTGATCAAGGCTATAACTTTGTTGTAAGCTAAGCATTGTGTTTGAATAATCAACTACCTTTTTAATAATGCCACCAAAAGCGTACGTTTCGAATATGACTTGGTACAAGTCTTGTCTTTTTAAACTAACTTCGCTCACCACATAATCTATTGAAAGGAAACTAAGGTTTAGTGGAATTGTATTCAACACATTGCTACATGTGGCGCATATTTTCAATCCGAATAAACTTTTAATATAGCACGACACCCGATTAAAATTAAAATTACATCTTGTTAATGCAGCCAAATAG
>JAQIWN010005132.1:0-10286 GCA_034699025.1 Entomobrya cf. arborea Gr-Col-00668 | reverse complement strand
AGTGAACAGCCCCAGTTAGTTCTCAAATGACGATGAAAGAGTGAGATGCACCAGACATTAGATCAGACCTAGTACTAGTCATGGTATATTTTTATAGCTTGTGTATCACCCTTGTTTGTTAAAACAGAGCAGATCAGCATTGGATAAAAATATGAGTTATCCTTTTGCACAGAAATATGACATGCAGTATATAATATTTTTTAAAGGAACGGTCTTGAGAAAAATGTATATAAATTGGGGGAGATTTTTTATATACCGATGAGATATACTCTCCTTTAATCGGATATTGCACTGTAGTAGCATTGGATTTTACGATTAAGTAACAGATACACATTTTGTGTGTTATTCATATTCATGCATAGATAGAGATAAATACGGCATACGATGGACTGGAATATTGCATACGAGGCGATGAAAATCTTTATTTAGAATGCAACCTTACAACTAACTGGAACGACAGCGCTCGTCTTTGTTCCTCATTTTTTGTCATGAGATCTAGAGCTATATTATCGATGCACTTTGTGCAGTGTGTAGTTACACTTTTCGTGTTTCATCGTACGGTACAGCAAAAAGTGATGTTAATTTCATGATGATGTACCATGTACCGTGTTCCATAGTACCATGATAAATTTTCTTTTTTCTTCTATACATTGCTTGTTACACGATATTTTCCAACAGCTTGTAAGTTACAAATCTCCACTAAAAGTGTAATTTAATTTATTTTCTTAAAAAAGTTATTGCTGGCAATACTAATCTAATTTTTGCGTGAGGGAACATTGCTAGAGCAAATAACTTAATAGACAATAAAATACACAATTTTTCCATCCAAATTATACGTTAATAGTTACCTTCCAGTATCTCCAATTTCGGGGAAAGACTCAAAAGCACTCGGGAAGTCAGGAATGACACCGGAATCAAGACCTGTTCATATAATACAAAAGAAAGAGAAACAAATTAATTTAAACAATGGCTAGTTCATAACCTTAATTTCATTATTTTACCGAAAACTAATTAAAAAGCACTAATTACTTCAGTCTTTTCACTACATGAATATTTACATGATAAATGACACGTATTCTAAACTAATTCATTATGCTTTTACATTTAACCAAATGCTATTGACATTGTGTAGAAATCAATTCTCCAATGAAAATCATGCAAAAACTCCCCACCACACTCTCTCCGTCTGTTTCCCTCTTTCTACATTCTCCTCTTCAGGGAATTTCCAAAAGATCCGAAACTAACTTTTTTGATGAAACGATTGCGTAAGTATTCCACAGGGACAAATTTTTTTCTACCCAAAATCATCACCATCAGAATAAAATACATTACATTCATTCAATTCAAATTCAAAATGTATTTTTTTTTCTCACACTCTTCATCTGTCTAAAAATTGGATGCATTTCTTTTCATTCATCTCCCTACTCCCACACTTTCTCTACGAACAGAAATGCAATGGCAGACACATGTCACATCAACCAGTATTTTTTTTCACAAGCATTCTTTACTGCAACAGAGCAGCACCCAAAATCCAACCAAACCGCCAACAATACAGTGAAAATAACTTATGCATAGAAATGATGGAAAATGAATCTGTTTACCTTCTCTCTTTTCTGCAAATGATTGATTACATTTCCTTCCTCTCCTCAAACTGCAGTTTATACTTCACGCAGAAAGAAAACTTCTCTTTTTCATCATCATTTCAATCATACACACACACGGAAAACACGCACTTCATACACACATGTACGCAGAGCAAAACTCCCCTTTTTTCTACATCCTCCCCCGCCCCAACCCTCCTATTTTCCATATTACAATATTTTTCCCCCTTCCGTTTCATTTTGACAGTTTTGTGAGATTTTAATGAGTTTTTAAAAAGGATTTTCTCTCTTTGAAATTTGTTCAGCCATACATTGTAAACACAAGCAGCAGTTAGCTTACTCAGCAGAAAACAGAAGACAAAAAATGTTGCACATTTTTTTCCTCCTCTTTGCCTGCAGCTTACACTTCTGCTGTTATTGAGCTTCACTACGAGAAAAAAAGGGTTAACTGTTCTTTAGTTTTTCCAACTAAACTGTTCCGTAACGTGATAGCTACACCGTCAACGTCAATAGATAATCTTCCGACTGTTTTTGTGTCTGTTTTGTCTGATCATTTCATATAATGACTTTTGCAGAGAAGAGAATATTAGTAAAATTATGGCTGTCGGGCTTTTTCTAATATGCCAATATTAAATGCACGCTTGTTCCTCTACTTCGTTGTAAACCAAGTATTTAATCCACTTTTGACATTCATCATCTTTCTTTTGGAATCCAAATAGATAGACAGGCAACCATCCACCAATGTAACTACACTACACGACAAGCTCATTCATCATTCAATTTAGTGTATAAAATACTAAAAGAATTTTCAATTTTTCTTCTGTTGTCATTTCTTGGTATATAGCTTGTCAAATAAAATATCCATGCAAAAGCACGTTCCTCCACAAGCATTCCATCATTCATAACGTTATTTTATGTAAATTAGTAAACTGCTTTTAAAATGATGATGAGGAATATGGGTATGATGGTATGGGATCATCATGATGATCACGATAATCCCCCACAGGAAGAGACCGGAAGTTTCAATATTATCTTTTTAGCTGGAAACATGCCATTATTTTCTATATCGGCTCTCTCATGCATATGGATTTTTTTCATTACAGGCGAGTGCGGTGCGAGGCGAGGGTGAGGATCCTTTAACAGACCCAGCAATAAAAATCTACGAGAAAGCAAAGTAACTATAAAGTAAAATGATGATGATCGATTTCAATGAATCGGATGATACTACAGAGAGTATCCCGGAGGCAGAGAAGAAGAACATAAGAGAAGATTCATTGGTTTCGTTTGAACTTCAAAAAAGAAGAATAGACGAATACTGTACATTACTATACATCATATATTTGTAAACTGTAGCGAAGGTCCACACACGCAGCTTAGAATTTACCAATAGATTTTTAACGATTTTCCCTCTCATAAAAATAAATCCTATTAATGAACCATCACCATCAGTTCAAGCCCAGCAGGCAGAAGCAGCAGAGGTCTTTTGCTATTTAGAAAAAAAGAAAGCTTTGCTGATCCGATTCAGGATTACGACACTATTCAACTCAGCTTGCATTTCCTGTTTAGTACTTTCTCACAATAAAACTGCCTTACTGCATTTTTATGCATTTTTTTTCTTTGAACAAAACATTTACATACATAATATTGTCTCCTTCAAAAAAATGCTCGTTTTATTGCATTGCATAAGAAAAGTAATAATAATAAACAAAGCAATATACAAAAAAAGAAGGATAGGAAAGTACAAGATATTTTTCATAAGATTTCCATATATTGTGAGATATGTAATGTGTGCTTAAGCAAAACTACTTCCGTATCCGAATCATTTACAATTTTACAGCTTTATGGGTGGTGGTGGTGGCGATGATGGGGATGAGATAGATGCTGAGCAAACAATTGTTGTGTTTGTTGCCGAAGGCTGGTAGCTTGTTGTTGACTTCCTTTGAAATAGAATGAATTCATGAATAGACAAATAGAGAGAAATAGATAGAAAATTGGGAAACAGAGCATGTGAAAAAGGAAACCGGAACTATTTTCTGAAAATTTCTGTTCTGTGTACACAAAAGCAAAAGTGTATCGTTGAAAAAGCAAAAAAAGTTATTCTTAACTGAACTGAATTGAACAAGTCATAGAAGCAATCTTCTACTTTTTGTATGGACGGGGTTGTTCATAAATGGGAATGTTCACTGATAAAAAAAAGTGGATTGTTTTGTACAAAAGATAGAGAATAAGTAGAGTGATACCAGAGCAGAGCAGTAGTAATTTCCCAAACAAAAAGGAAAAGTAAATGGACCAATTTATATCATCTGAACATTGAACACACACACAGGCTATTACCCAACACGTTTCTCTCACAGAAAAATAAAATGGCATGTGCGTATGTCACTCTCTCTCTCTCTGGTTGAGTGTATGTATGAACCACGCACGTATGTATAAAGTGTGTAGATGTCCATGTCCTGAGGACAAAAAAAGATTTGTGCACTCTCTCACTATTATCTTGTCCTGGTAGCACCACTACTTGGGTGAGATTTATTCTGTACAAATGCCATTAAACTTGGCAAATAACAAGGAATAGAGAGTATAAATAGTATAAAATTGGGTGATATATGCATATAAGCTGGAAAGAAAACTTTTTTTGTTTGCTTTCTCCAGCCCAGTCAATGAATTAAATGACTATTCTTCTTCTCCTCGTCTCCACTGGTAGTTCTCTCTGACAAAGTTGAACAATGAAAGGAAATGCAATAGGCGAAAGGGATGGAAGAGTAAGCAAAGACAAAAAGTGAATAAAAAGGGAAAAGACCGGAAAGAGAAATGGACCGCGATGCGAGAAGAGAAGACGAGCGTTTCTTGTCTATGCATCCATTCATTTTCAAACTATATATTTTCAAAGAGAGTAAAAACTTCCAGAGTTTCATATTGAGACAGAGACAGGGCGCTACATAAAGAGAGAAAGAAAGTGATATAGAAAAAAGGCCATTCTTCTTCAAAAAGAGCAACTTGCGAGCGACGACGACAATCCAAACAAAAAAGTAAAAGTGCACTTGGCTTAGTATAAAAGAGACAGATAAAAGAGACCTGGTTCATGTTCATGGTCTCCTCCTGTTCATCTGACAAATGAGTTGACTACTAGATTTTTTTTACTCACTGGCTACTCATGATAATAAAAAAGTACTGAATCAGTTCCTTCTTTGGAGGAATTTAGTTTAAAGCAGATAGAAGAAAACATTTGGTTTACTCTTACTGGTCTCAGTTTTCCAACTTTTTGTAAATGATAGGAATGCTTTAAGGTTAAGCAAAATAAGTTTATGTGGGAGCAGGAGCAAGTGAAAGTGAAAGCTTATCATCATGATGGCTTGTCATGTAGTTGGTATTGTTCGTTCACTAGAGCTTGCTTCTTCGTGTGACGAAGTGGAAAGCATAGAAAATTCCGATTTAACCTACACGATAACCCAAAACACCCAAAATGATTTTTATATGGAAGGGGTTGTCCGCACACAATAAAGAGTGTTCTGACAAGTCATTTATTTTAACAAAATTAAAATCTGTAAAGCAGTTTTTATTTAATAAATATGAATGTGAGTACGCAACGTATGAATGACTCCCAAATTTCCTCCGGTCCAATAATTATCACAATCACAAATAGAAACTACACACACCACCGCTTGTTTTCCACTCTATAAAAGCTGTGTATATGCGCTCATTCATTCATTTCCCGTTTACAGAATAAAGCTTTGCCAAAGAGAAAACTTTTTTAGTTTATTTTATTGCTTGTTCATGTTCATCCATCCACCTTAAATACACCGCCGCTGCTTTTATCACTAACTCTTTTACTCTCAATTTCAGGTTCACAATCACACTTTGAACTTGCATTTCGTTTCGTGTATTTCCTCTCTCCTCTGAACATAATTATGAAATGGAGAAAAAAACTTTTCACTTTGTTGTTCTCTTTCCCGAGAAAACCTGCTGCTTCTGGCAAAATTGGCAACGGTAAAATTAATAGGAGCGGTGGTGGTAGTGCGGCGTTGTTAGTGGCGGAGTCTGAGAATGTAGAAATGTCAAAAGAAAAAAGTGGGAGTTGTGTAGTAAAATTGTTCTTTTATGTTGTGTCTATAGTTTGCTGAGAATAATAAAAGGGAGTTAAGTGGAATGGTCGATTAATTTGATGTGGTGGTGTACGGTATGGCAGTGCATTGGTGGGTGGGAGTAGATTGACTGCGCGTGTTTTTGGATTTGGATAAAAAAAGGCCCTTAACCTTCTTCTTCGCATTCTCTTTTACTTCATACCAATATACCAAGCTATCTTTCTTTGAATGAAAATGAGCAAGAGAAGAGAAAGAAGAGTGACAGGAAAACCATTAATTTTCTTTTTTGGATATACAAGTGTATACTCACATTTGAGTGAGAAGCTGAATCGAGCTACTACAAGAAGAGTGTCAGTTGTGTTGTGTGTACTCTCAGCGTAACCACCAAACCGAACAATTTTGCATAGTCATCATCATTCTCATCATCATCATCGCAAATGATCATTTGAAATGCATTTTAGAAAATGATGGTCTGGTCGGTTTAGAAGGGAAATACATAGTCTTGATGGTGTAGCTTGGCATGATTTGGTGCTTGGTCACCATAAACGGAAGCAAGCAAAGCCAAAGTATCTACGCTAAAGTGACTCCTTCTTCATTATGATTTCTTGTGAGGAAGTTGCAGAGAGAAAGAGGCAGAAGAAAGAAATGTTCGGGAAACAATGGAAAATGGAAACAAGGACTAAGAACAAGAAGAATAAAGTAAAGAAAAAGATTCATTAGAATCATTTACCATTTCTGTTTGCATTTGGAATGTGTTTTTGTGCTTTCTTAATGATAGCTGAAAAAGAATGTGTACACAGAACTCAATGAAGTTCCAGTGACAATTTTAGAATAATGCAAGACCAAGACCATTCACAACCAAATTAAGTCTCCATAAAAGGAAAACTATGAGTCTACAAAGTTAGTATAAACGGCTTAATTCCAGCTTTTCTTTATAGATGGCTGACCAAGCAAAGTTTTTTTCAGTGCATTCAGAATACCGACAGACCATCTTAATGCTACAAAATATATATCCACGTATAATATTTCATAGACCACATTGCAATCCTACACCTTACATTTTTGTAATTCAAACTCTTCAAAATTCTGGACTGTGGAGAAAAAAGACATTAATCAAATTCAAGCCTGATAAGCCTACACAAGGTGCAAGGCAAGACATGAGTACGAGCATTTCCCGTACCACCAACTCTCTCGAAAAGAAAAATGCATTAAACCAGGCAGACAGGAATATATTAAGATTACATCAAAATAAAACCACCCTCCATTCCTCATTCAAACTATCAACTCAAGTCCAGTCTACCAAAGTTCAACAGTTCATTTTTCATTCATATAACAATTCTCATGCTTATCAATTATTAACGACACTCTATTACCCTGTCTCCAAAATGCGCCATACAAAGCTAGCAAATTGGTTTGAATGATTGTTTTTTTATAAAGTCACAAGATTAAATGCACTGAGGAATTCCCAAACAAAAATATTACGCCATCATCATTACTATTAACATGAAACCCTTTTTCTGGGATGATGATGACACATATTTTTCTCTGATTGTCAAACGAGTAACTTTTCATGTATCCTGTCATGTCACAATTTTTGTAAAAGAAGATTGGTAGCCATTTTGGTCGAATCATCATCAGCAGGTGACACGTGGCTTAAATTCCTCCAGTCAAGTTGTTAGATGTGCGATGTGTTGTACCCTAATCAAAGCCAATTTGCATTTCCTTTGCTTTTTTTGAAATCGTAATGTACAGTATGCTTGGTCAGCCAAGCAAGCCCTAACCACAACAGCTACTACAACTACAGGAGTGACAGGCAATCAACCAACAACCGTGAGGAAGGAGACATCGATATCACACCAAAACCACACTCTTTCCCTGTCACTTTTGATTGAACTTGACAAAGACAACAACAGCCAAAACAACAGCTCTGACTTGACTGACTCACACCGACTGACGACTTGGCTTGTCTTCAAAGAAAAGGCCTGCCAAAATAGCAGGAGTTCTTCGATTTAATCCCATACGCATTATACAGCACCAGCAAGCGGAGAGCCAAGTTTAGTTGGCCTTTTTAAAATTCATTCCGTCCATTAACTTCCATTTCACTTTCATTCCACCTCCACCATAAATTATTATTCAATGAGCATCATATCATATCCATTTCAATTGTTATCATCAGTTTAATAATACACATACACAAACGCATTTACACAACTCATGCCGAACGACATAATGTGTCCTGCATTATTGATATGAACAGACAAGAAAATTGAATTGATTTAGAAAGGAAGGTGGTTTTAAATGCAACATAGAATCTATCTATGCAAAGGAATTCCACTCCTTTTCTTATGTCTCATTCATTTTCATTAAAATTTTCATGTGCAAGCTGATCAGAAGCATCGAGTAGAAATACAGCTTAGTTAAATGGAAGTACAAATATTCCCTTGCTCACTTGCCGATCAGTTAAAAGGAAAGTGGAATGTATCATCATCATTATAATGATGAAAATGAAAGGGTTTATTAAGCCGAATATATTGAATGCGGTACTCTACTTTGGATGTATTCACACAGCTTAGTATCAAGTTTCTTAATTTATGCACGTTTGATAGTAGATTTTCAGTCCATATGAGAAATAAATTCTGACTAGTTTTAATATAACCTGGAATTAGACTGTTGATATTTCGATAAACTACTCTCTACCAATGCAGTGCAGCTGCCTTTTACCACTTTTTTCTTTTATGTTTGAAATGTCTGTCTATATATTTGACAACCAAACGGCAAACTAGTCTATTTCGCTGTCTATTCCTTTTATTTTTCTTACAACTTATGTCTCAAGACATAATAGTAACAATATCACGTCTTTTTTGTTTGAGTTTGAATTGTCTTTCAATTTTATACTCTTGTTCTATTCCAATTCAAACCCACTAACAATCTCAAATAAGCGTCGTTCCAAATCTATTCGGTTTCTTGTTCCTCATCAATAAATATTCAATTATCATATCCTTTTTTCATTCTTCTCTTTCCTTTTCTTTCAATTTTTTTTATCCATTCACTTAAAAACCCACCAACTTAACTTTTTTACTAATTCATTCCATTCATCTTTCTTTCCTTTGCTTGTGTAGAATATCAAAATGAATACTGATTTGATTGTTATTACTATTGTTAGAGTTTCTCTGGAACTCGGTTAGTCTAGAGTCAGTCGTGCTTAAGGTCCATAAATAGACACAAAAGCAGACAAGTATATAACAATGTAGTATGATAATTTATTAAGAAATTTATTATTCAAGAAGATCCTGTTCATTTTTTTTCTTTCGTCTGTAGCCGCCGCCACCGTTACATTTTGGTAAGGCACCTTTAGTCACTACACGGCATGGCATGATGCCATCATACTCAATCTGTTCCGCCAGCATGTCAAGTCAAGTCAATTTCTCGTTTTTATTGATTTTATTCCTTTGAAAATACAAAACCCAAAAATAAAATAAAAACTTTGCATAATATTTTGATCCAGAATCAACTTTGAAATCAAAAAAGTAGCGCGGCTGTACACAGCACAAAAAGCTAAATTTATGTACATTTTAATGAAACGATGAAAACAAAGTAGTAGTAACAATCAAAATACAAAGAAAAAATATACCACAAGACAATATCGAACTTTACTTTGTTAAAAAATAGAGTGATGTTCTTGATTATGATGTTGTTCTTTTAGCCTTTATGCCATTTGCGCTTTTCCTTTGATCCTCTAATGTGATCCAAGCGTATCGACTACAAAGACGACTTTTTTTTGGAGTCAGGTGAAATGTTGTAAATTGAAACGAACCATGAAAAAAACATATCACATCAAACACGCTCGTAAAACTTATGAAAAAGCGAAAGCTTGAAAAAAATGTTATTATAATAAAAGCAACAACAGAAAAAATACGTTATAAGCACGAGGTGTTTATGAACATCCCAAACAACAGGAAAAACAATCAGTTCACTTGTTCGTTTTTTTGTGAGAAGTTCAAAGTATAGTGGTGGCGATATGCGGTGTTGAAGCACTAACACACGCATCAATCCTACCATATATTTCACACATTTTTTTCCAGACCATTTTCCCGTGTGGATTGATTAAAACCAAAAAAATAATATCAATTCACCATCAACCATCAAAATAGAGCAACATGCTTCTCCGCAGTCTACAAACTGTAAGCTCTAGTTTCTTTTGATGCCTACAAAAAATATACGCACGATGATAGCTCGAGACGATACATAAAACATCAATGTGATTCAACTCTCTTCTTTCCATTTGAAAGATCTCAAATCTCAGTAGACCATGTTCACCGTTCACTTGGCTTGTTTAAAAAACGAACTGTTTTTTAGGTCTACTTTTGTTTCTAGTTGTTCACTGGAGAGAGTGAGTGCAAAGCAAGCTCATAAATCTACTTCTGTTTTGTCAGCTTGTCTGTCTATGCATGTCTGTCTCTATCTTATCGACTGGAAACGAAAAAAAAATATTAAGATGCAGTGAAAATTGAAATGAATAAGTCAATAAAATCGAAGGATTTTCAATTGCTCCGCTTTGTCGAGTTGTAAAAAACATTTTGAAAAAATTAAGGCAGTGAATGGTAAT
>JAQIWN010005131.1:0-10291 GCA_034699025.1 Entomobrya cf. arborea Gr-Col-00668 | reverse complement strand
TAATGAGTTCTATGATCAGGTAAAAAAGTTTCGTGCGATGGTATCAGTAAATCCAAAGAAATCAGATAATCAAGATATAGCTTTCATAGAAACGATACAAATTCAAAGACATATTTTATAAAAATATTCCCTCTGAGTAGTAGTTATTATTGAACTACAATAATTGAGAATTTTGTGGTAAATACGTATGCAAAAACGATGTTTGATGTATTTACTTTATTAAAATTTGGGATTATACTAATTCAAAGTTTATGCTCATCTACATATGTCAAAGAATGTAAACCAGACAAGGAACTCTAGGTTTTAAATTTTAAACCGAAAACATAGTTCTCATATCCTTCGTAAATTCTTTTAACAAAAAATACTACTACATACCACCATGCATAGAATTAGAAATTTCAAAAATAAGTATTTAATTGTTTCTCATCGCATACTTGCATACTTTACAGAAATGTACAATTAACATTAATAATTTAAAGCATTCTCAACAGACAAACGATCTTTGAGAAACACTTCCTGCAAAGTATGTTTTTTTCTGCAATGCAAACATGGTCATTGTCCATAGATGTTTTTTCTTATTTTCTTTCCACACAAAAACATAAGCATTTCATCATTAAAACTGCATGAGCGAACACCACCGTACACCGCCGGAGTACAATAAAAATGAGATGAGTTGAGTGAGCAAGTATTTTCATTTTGTAAATATTTAATCCTAATCTGAATCTCTAGCATACTTTCCTTTTAGATATCTTGCACTACTCAACTCTCAACACTGCACTTTTTCATATTTAATGAAAAAGAATATCAGCCGTAGTAGAAGAAGCAGCTGTGCACATACTTTTGTGTCTTAAAACAAGTAGAATTTTTATTGCTTTTTTTTCTTTCTTGCAATAAAAAAATGGACACGAGTGAACAAAACTAGAAAAATAAGAAACGAAGTGTTAAGAATGAAAATGAATATCTCTGAATTTCTCATGTAGTGCTTTGCAATATGTGACGTCATCAAAATACAGTCCTAACCAACCAACCACCAAATCCTAGCAAATCTAGAGAATATCATTGTTAAACCAGTTGACTAAGAAAGAGAAGAAGAATATGATAGGTTTTATGCCTACATTTTGACGAAGACAGAGAGAGGGAGAGAGAAAAGCAGAGATCCAAATAATGAAATCATCATCAGATTTGCAAGAAAAAACTCCTGAACAGTCAGAAGAACAGAAAAACTAATGTAAGCATAGAACCGGAGAAAGCAGAGATTGAACGTATTCATTCAACAGCGAACAAAAATGTCTACAGGGGCACGGCAGGAGCACATCAGTACATTTCTCAAATTCAACTCGTCTCTGTTCTCGTCAAACTTGTAATGTAATGTTCAGAATCACAGCTCAAACGACAACGGTAAATACCATATAGTTCGTCTACATAGTTTTAATGCTGCTTGTATTCAAAATGATGTAATAATGCAATAGGCCATGATGATGAAAATTGGGATGGATAGATGTAAGCAAATCTGTGCTCAGTTTCCTCAACTGAATACCATCCATGCCATGCCTTTTCTCTTTTCCATCTCATTCTTTTTTAATTTCACTTTTATTTTCACCGAGGAAAGCTGCTGCTATGCTTTCACCGTGCCGTGCGATCATTTTTTCTCTGTCTGCCTACTTTACTTTCTTCCCCTATTTTGGTTGGTGGATGTGTGTGTATACTACGCATTAAAATAATAATAAAAACTGAATATTTTCCTGGTCTTCTCATGTCTTTCATCTATGTCTGCTTTTCTCTTCTCATTCCCGTCTTCAATCTTTTCAACAAGAGCTCCCAAAATTCCCCCAGCTTTACTTTTAACATAACTTGACTTGATTTGACATAATAAAAAGACAAAAGCAGCACAAGAGCACAGCACACAGGAAAACTCATCATCCTAAGTCAAGCAAATTTTTCGTTAAGAGTATTCTTCGCACTGTTGTGTGTACTCTGCTTTTTGATTATGATTATTATTATTATTACGATGTATTCTTCGTCTTTGAATTAAACTCGGAGGATTTTCAACACAGTCTATAGCTTCCTTATAGTAGCTAGGTGAACGATTGAGAAGCAAGAGAGAAAATGACAGGGCTTACACACACTATACCAGGGTAAAAAACATGACAAGATTGAATTAAGACTTGAAATAATACAAAATTTCCTGACGAGGTTGAAAATAACAATGTAAACACTTAAGACAAGTTGAAAGCATAAAGACGATCAAATTAATGGTAAGCTGTATAACCTTAACTCGAATACACAGCAAAAGCGACCTTCTTATTTTATCCTTTTCAGTAAAAAAAATGTTCCTAAACATAAAACCAAGCATTGAAGTCAAAACGAATATGTCAAGTGGATTGTGGTCGTAATTTAATGATGACGGTTTTGTGTCAGTTATCTAGTATAAAAACTGATTTTAAAAGCTTCATTGTAATTGCGAAATGCACTGGTAAATCAGCAATAAATTAGATATAAAAAATAATTTACAGCCCCACAAAAATGTATTACACAAATGCATACAATGCATATCTATTTTTTATGTACTGGAAAGCCCGTTAATTTCACTAATAATTTTTCTGCTCCTGTGACATTAAAGCTGAAAGTTGCAAAAGTGTTTTATTATGTACAATCTTGATTATGTCAAAATGTCCTTCACTTTCTCTCTCACTCAAGCTTCTACAGCCAACCAGTCACTTTTTCCCTCCATCCTTTCACAGCATCAGCATTCACTTGACTTTACTGATTACAACGATCATTATGAAGATAAGCGATAATAAAAAGACAAGCATATCACATCAACTCCTCCTGTGTTACCACTGTGTTGTTTTTATAACCCTTTTTTCCCACTCAATTCTTATTTTATTTTTTCTGTTACCGAAACCTTTTCCAAACCACATTATGTCACACTCACAACATGTCAAGTGGCTCGACTCGACTGCAGTCTCCAAAAAGGATAGAAATTTCACTCATTCCATTTATTTTTTTCTGGGAAAAATCCTACAACTTCAGATTTCGTTTATACCAACATATATGCACGATGATAATAATACTACATAGTTTGTTTAGTGTGACTCTCACTCTGACCAACAAAGAGCCAGAGACTAGACCAGACCACCTACCGTGTTGAGAACAGCACGAGGTGGAAATCTCGACACTACTCAAGGCTTGCTAATGCTTTTTAATTGCAAACACACCCTGCTGGCAGCAGCATCTCTGTAACCATCATCATCATTCACTAAAGCTATATTCTACCAAAAAAATACAGTGAAACTTCTCCATAATAAACCAATTATCATGTAAAACATTTTATGGAAGAAATTCCCCATTCAAGATGGTACCTTACATCAAAATTTCACTGAACTTTCTAAAGCATCGCCTCGTTCGTCAATCTCACACCGACTGAAGCGAAGCTTGAGATTTTTTCACCGAAAAAAGTAAAGTAAATCTCCCCAAAAAAAATATAAACTTTTCCACTTCATTCATTTTCACAAGCAGACTTCTACTTTTTCTTCGTCTCTGATATGTCCTGTGGACACCGCTGTTTTTCACACCACAGAGGCACGAAACTCGTCTGCCTTGATGGTCTCTGTGGTGCCGTTTTACCGTGAAAGCAAAATAATAATAATATGTAGGACACGACCAACCACCACCACATTAACTCAGTGAAGAAGATGAAGAGGAAAAAGTAAATGAATGCACAAGGCATCATGGACAACACGAACTACTACCACCACTGATGCTACACCGCTTGCTTTTTGGGGAAATAAAATAAAATGAGTGAGCGAGTGAGATGACTTGGTTGAAAAGTTGGTTTTTAGAGAAGAGTTGCGATTTTAGGGAGACACACAAACAAATAGACTAGCCAAGAGAAAAGTTTAAATGAAAGTGTGGCATGACATGTCATGTCATGATATAGGGGGTGGCGTGTTATTTCCAGCGGTTAAGGGGTCGTACATCATATTGACAAAAACAAAGCTAGAACTAAATTTTTGTAAGTACTTTAGAAGGAGATTTGTGGGAAGATGGGAGATGTGTGGACGTTTATTGTTAATGATACCATGGTATACATAATCCTCTAAAAATACAAAAGAAGAGCATATATTGTGTCGTGTAAAATAATTTAGTGGGGAAACGCTGCGATGTAAAGAAGATGAACGATTAAGCTGGACTTATGAAAAAAAATACAAGAAAATTCCGTTTGCGTTTGGTTGCGTGCAGGCAGACAAACAAGATAATGGCATGACAAGGCAAAAACAAAAGGCGGAAGAGTGGATGTTTTTGATGAATGGATATATGGATAAGGATGAATTGTTTTTTGTTCCGTTGAGCTGTTATAAATGTATGTGTTTTGAGAAAACTTGAATAGTGGATGCTGTCAAGGGAAAAATTGTATACTGCATGTTGTATATTAAATAGTATAAGTTATATAATTTGCCGATTATAGCGACTAGCGACACAATATTCTTAACTTTCATGTTTCCATTCAATTTGTACACGATTTTCGCTCGTCGCTAAAACAACACATCTACGTTACTCGAATCAAGGTTTGTATTGGCTATAAGTATCTTCATTGCCATTTAAATTCAACAATTTCTGATATTTAAGATTTCAGTTACAGTTCAAGGTAGTTTACTGAACTTAAAAATAGCTTTTCCGATGAAAGAAAATACACTAAAACATTAGTGCCATAGCAAAACAAACTAAATATTTTAAACAAAAAATGTCCCCTTATGTTCGCCCCATTTTCCACAAATTGCTATAGAATTTTAAATTGCAAAATCGTTGATTACGTTTTACATAATGCGATTAAATGCTTGTTAATGTATTTCTTCTGGATTTATTTATATTGCTGCTTTCTAAGACGAAAATGCAACAAAAACACGACATTACACAATGATGATTTATTATCACATGATCATTAGCAATCAGTTTTCTCTTTTTGCCAACCAAACTTATTTGGCGTTAATAGTCTTGAATCCACGCTAAATAGGCTGGATACTATACAATGTAACGTTAAAAAGATATTGAACTCCATTTTTAGTTTCTAAACTTTAGTCATCATGTTTAACTGCTGGCTTGGCAACATTGGTCTGCCCAAATACAATCGCATGATTTACAAAAACCGAACAGAAATTTTTAGATTATGATATAAGCACACAGTATTCATTTTATTAAAAGATTTAGTTAATGACTCTAAAAGAAAAGCTTGTGGTTGTAAAATACAAATTTGAGTAGGTTACAATTTCCACACCTTTACAAAAATTATTTATCGATTCTATTTATTTAGATCTGTAGATATTAATTACCAAGGTGACTAAATTGGTATTACATTAAACAATTCTTTCTAAGCTTTCCACTATGATGAATACCAAAAGGTACCATGAAAGTTCAACGATATTTTCTCTGTGAAGTGTGATGTGAAAATGCATGTCAGTTATCGATTTATTTCATGTGCATATTATATTGGTTACCAATACATAGACAAGTAGAAAGCATTTAGGCCATAAAATCTTTGTTCACCGTCTTCAAAATCCGCTGTTTCATTCCCTAAAAAATCTATCGAAAATCTTTTCCGAGAGTTGCAAATTTTTTGTTGAACAAGCTTATTCCACAATATTACCTTTTACTTGGTAAATAGCGTAATCTTTTTGATAAATACATACATAACTTATGAAACTAGTATATTATGCGTATTAGTAGTTAGGGTTATACGAAAGTACTGAAATAAAAAATGTGGTGCATGAGATGTAAAACTTTTTGTTGTGAATCCGATTATAAAAGTACAGTGAAACTTGCATTTAGTCGTTGCCACATTCATGTAAGCCATGGCCTAGCCTAGAATACTGCAAAAATAAACTTTTAAAAAATACAAATTTGTCACAATTTCAAAATTACTGTAATATTTACATTTGTGGGGAAATTGTTCATCCAACGATACAGTCAATATAATTCAAAAAATTGGAAAATATCGGGCATTTACTTTAAAAAATGATGATTATAAACAAGTTTCATTGTAAACTATGTAAAGTTGTGTATAAACAGGAAAATTTTTATCAAAAGACAGCATGAAAAAAGATGACTAAGTAAAAACCATACACAAAACTCAACACGATTTTAGCTCCCTTCAATCCACCGCCACTAACAGCGTCAGCGTCGATATAAAACGGAAGAGAATAAATCTTTGGAAAAAAAACTTTTTTCCTCCTTTTCTGCTCGTGTGTGCATGTGTTTCTGGCTTTCAACGAAAGTGTGAAAACTGAACACTACAAAAAACTACCAAACAAACTTTGTTTAGTTTTTTTCTCCTCGTCCTTTCTTCAACTTCTCTTCTACTACTACTAGTAAACTACACAGAGTTTTTATTGAGTTGAGTATTTTTTATCCCGTAAAGCAGAAAAACTCTTAGATAAGAAGAAGAGCTCAAGATCTCAAGCGCTTTTTATTCTTCTCTTCCTAAATTTTTTATTGTTGGTCTAGTTGTGTTGTTATGAAAGCGTTTGTAAGAATGTTTGAATGTGAATTTGTGAATGAATAGAGAGACTCTCTGAAGAAAATGGAAAGAAGTAAAACTACTACCACTCAACTCATTGCATTTTATTCAGCATCACATCTCAAATTCTTTTCGAAATTCGCATTCACTTCAAAATCATCATCGTCATCATGATCCTGTCTTATCAGCCTTCTTGTCTAGTTAAATCGTCGTTGCGTTCTGCTAGCACTATGTATGTTTGTCGTAGTCCTGAGCAAAAAAAGGAAAGTAGTTGAGTTGTTTGTTGTTGTTGTACTAAGTTTTTTTTTCTTGAATAGTTTAAGTAGAGAGCAAATAGAGATTTATTCACTCACTCAATATTTTACGCTTGCTTAAAAGTTACAAAATGACTTATTCACATGGCACACTAAACTGGAATAGACAAAAAATGTAAACATAATCGGATGTAGGCAAGTTTCAAAACGTTTTCAGCTTCTTATGACATTTTATAAAAACGTTCAAAAAATCACGTATCCAGTCTCTATAGTGATTAAGCATAATTATACTTTGGTTTTCAATTTCAATAAAATATATTGTTTGACAGAGATTCAGACAGACAAACATTAGGTTTGACAGCATAATTCTGTACTAGGTGACTTTCACTTCACTCATGATAAATAATGGCTTCTATTTGAAGTATTAAAGAGACCGATTGTTGCTCCCTTATTATTTAAAAATCATCAGGATGTGCTTATGCTATCAGGTAATCGGCTCATTGTTCGGTAAACTCACAATTACAATCAGCAGCTTATGTGCCTTTCACTTTTTGGAAGCCGCCTGACTGTATATTAGGCATGTCTACCTGAGTAACTCGAGTATTTGTCTTTCTTTCTTTCTTTCTTTACTTAAACATGTATGTTCTAAACACCAAGCCCAAAAACTTTTTGAATGCACTCGAATTTCAAAGGAAAGACAGGAAATAAAGGAAGTGTGTCTGTACATAAGTAAACTGTATAAAAAATTCCGGTTCTGGTTGTAAAGAAAAAATAATAAGTTTTGCAATAAGAAAAAAAGAAAGAAAACAGATTGTCTTGTCTTCTGGCTAAATTGATATATAAGTCTACAGAGAAATCTTTTATTTTCTTATTTTCCCATTTCTTTGAGAAATAAAAAACGTTAAACTTTTTTTTCTTCTGTGCCGACTTTTGCTTCTTTTGTAAGTTTACCGTTTTTTCATAATTCGTACAGGAAAAAAAAGTTTCTTCTAGATTCTCAAAACATTCCTTCTCAACGTTTTCTCGGATGAACTCTCTTTAGTCAGTGAACTAACCAACCAGATAATATGAATATTTTATAAAACTAAAAACTATGCATCTTTGCTTTTCTCCCAAGCATCTCCTGATAATAATTTATTTATTTTGTAATCAAAAGTTAATCATTTTCTCAACATCCCCTTCTGTTTTTACAAAAAAAATACCTTGTTGCAATAAATTTTCAACATGACGTTTATTGATGTTTACGTAACATTTTAAGAACAAAGTTAACTTTTTCAACGATCACTACTACTACTACCACAAAAGCCAAAGATTTCCTGGAAAAAACCACAACAAGAAAATACTTGAATAGTAATATAAACTATTGAGTACTCTTTATATTTTTCCCTTTATACCAAACAAAACAACAATCGTTATTATTATTTGACTTGTTTTGCTTACTAGCTTGTTTCCTTCTCCTCCTCTAAACGCTTTTGCAAAACTTTTTCTTCTGCTATTGCCTTGAGGGTGGTAATGTAAAGAAAATGGAGGCAAGCCCCCAACCGATTCGATTTTCATTTCCATCCACCCTCTATCATCGTCATTATCAACATGACTATCACAATCACAAAAGCTATACATTTTCTTAAGCTATGTTAAGTTTTCCATATACCTAAGCATATACACGGCTTTATAGAAATTCGGATTACTTGTTTGCAATATTTAACGTTTCCTCTCCAGAAAACAATAAGGATTCAGGGCATTCGTTCGCACTGTAGGTGGGTATCTTCACGGTGGGAGGTGGAAATACTCCCACCAATAATAGTTTCAATGGCGATAAGGATGAGAAATACTTTTATTTATGCATATACAAATACTAACCTGCATACTTCAAATACGCACATATAGTATTCATTTGGATATAAACATTTTTTGTACTAAAAGCTCTCCTATAGTTGTAGTCACTATAGGAGACCATAGCTTTAGAATGGACACATTCGATATGTGCTCGTATTACCTGGGGTTAATTGTTTGCTAGAGGTCTGATGCAAGTATGCATGTTTTTTTTATAAATTTAATTAAATGTAAATTATTTTACCATTATTTGTTGGTATATAGAATGTATAATCTTGACCAAGAAAATTAAGCGGTTATATTATTTCGAAAATTAGTTAACAAGAAAGTATTTGGTAGTTGGTGTTTAACTTTGGTTTTCTGATAGTCTACGAGACCTCAAAACGCACTGACCTACGTGTTCCCTTAAATCGAAGAAGAATTGGCTAACTTTTTTATGACGCCGAATATCATTTTAAAAAAATCTTACTTATTGTGTTTTAAATTTTAAACATCTAAACTCACCCAAAATTAGCAATCTAATAGATTGTTCTACTTTCAAATGATTATCCCATGAAAACACACTCGATCCTTCACGAATGACAGCCATACAGAACAAATTATTCCCTAATTATTACAAATAATCTGTTTTATTTTCTGTTACAGCAATCAATCCTTTTACTCGGATATACAAACAAGCCCCCTTTCTCCATTAACTTTGCTACACATTACATCTTTCAACTTTTCTCTCTGTCTGAATTGAACAGTGAGCAAAGTACTATGTACACATGAATATTATTACTACAAACTTGATAACGATCAGTAAAGCAGAACACACTCACTCACTCACTGAAGCTTACCCACCTTACCTACCTTTCTATCTACCTGGTCTGGTGCGCTTTCTCCTAGAGAAACTTTCTTCTTTAAAGACAGAAAAATACAAGAAGTAAAATAGTGGAACAAGTTGATAATAATACAAGTAAAAAGATAACAAACTAGCTATACACCTGCTGTTACTACATCATATAAACACCGGAGAAGCTACTTCAAAGTATTTTGTCGGCATTTCTCTCCATTTTTTCCAGCGACACCACCAGTAGCGCAGTACCCACAGCCCACCACCGGCTCCAGCAGACGTACTTTATTCACTTTCTTCATTCCATTGGAGTTCCTTCCAAACACGCAAAGTGAAAGTGCGAGTAAAAAACGTAACGATAGGTACCACAGTGAACAAAACGGGTAGAAAATTAAATTTTCGAAAAAAAGAAGAAAAATTCACTTTATTCAACCTGCTTCCCGATCCACTTTCTCTCCAAAAAATATATTTCTTTCGTTTGCTTCATTTTTAACCAAGTTACATTCTTTTCGTGTCTCTTCCTCTCTCTCCATTTTCTTTAAAAACCATGCTGGTCTAGTCTGCATTCTACATATGTATAAATACATATATTTATATGACGTGACGATGATAATGATGACGCACTTTACTTTTTTGTGAGAGTTTTCTTCTCGACAAAGTGCAGAGTTAGAAAAAAAGTGAAAGAATACCTTTCTAGGTTATCTTTCTATTCAGATATTTTATAATAGTAGTCTCCTACAATATCGTGTGTTTCTTTACAAAAGCAAAGTATACTAAAACTACAGCAGTAGTATGCTCACCTCTTAACCATCCATCGACCTATCTATCCATCCACTAACCATTAACCATCCATCC
>JAQIWN010005130.1:0-10292 GCA_034699025.1 Entomobrya cf. arborea Gr-Col-00668 | reverse complement strand
GGGATATAAAGCTCATAAAAGTTAGTGAGCTTTAATGGGGACAAACTAGTTTCATAAAAATGCTAAAATGTGGAAGCGACGACGACGAAACGAAAGAAAAAAAAGAGGAAGAACGGTGAAACAAGAAAGAAGAGAGAAAGGGAGAGGTACAGTGAGAAAAAATGAACAGAAGGAAATGGAGAACAGTTTGGGCTGTTGAGAGAAAGTGAGGAAATAAAAGAGTGGAGTTTTGCATGACAAAGGATCGTAAAACTTGCATTGGCTCCAGTTAATATTATTACGAAAAGGTTGTTAGATAGGTATATTTAGATATATATATTACGTGGTTTACGCATAAATGCATAATATGTCATTATTTGAATACGGTACACCACAAAAAGGAAAAAAATATGTCTATAGAACTTCTTATTTTCCGGCGGTGACGGTGACTATCTCTCTTTCAGCTTGGAATATTATGTAAGGGGATTTTTTTATAAAAAAAAACTTTCAATGGAGAAAGTTTATTTTTTTCAACGCAACGTAAACAAAATATACACTGTACTTTTAAATGGATGAATGGTGGTTTTGGTTTTAGACTCAAGGAAAAAAGTTACAAGAGATTTACTGCTTACGTTACATCGAAAACGGAAGGAAGTAGCAACACTTATTATTATGCAGTGCAGCTTACACGCAGATTTCTGCATGATAAAAAAAACTGGCTGTGAACTGTGAGGCATACATGCAACCAATTTAATTTCCATCATGATCAGAGCATCATGTTGAGAGACTTGAGACATATCATGAAGCTTCTCTCAGATGAAGCATCGGTAGCGGTAGCAGATCATCATCATCTCACTCACTCAAGTCAACCAACCAAAAACTTAATCTAATTAATTAAAACTTGTAAAGAGTAAATTTCGAGTGCTTTTCACATAAAAAAGTTAGTTTGATCAGCATTACTTTTTTTTAGGAAAGTGTATTTTCCATGCGTTGGTGTTGTTGTGCGTGTTCCATCAAAGCTGCGGTGGAATATAATCAACCCTTTTTTGTCAATCAAATCATGATTCCCATAATACCCCTGAAATGATGATTGTGAGTAATAAATGTAGTCATTTCACTTGAAAATGAATTGAAAGCAGATGAGATCGCGATCGTGTAATAAACATGATACGAGATTGGAGAAAATGGGGAACTTTAAATGAATGCAAAATGCATTTAATTTTACGAAAGCTTGTGTGGGTGTATCACCATCATCACCCGAAGCATTTAATCAATTGAGTGCTTTCACCAACTACTCATCTTTCTTGTTGACGATAATGAAAACCAAAAGCTGAAGAAATGATTGTCGTGGCGTGTACTGGGTCTCTGAACACAGCAAAACAAGCTTAAGTTTTATATATTTCTGTCTGTACATCGTTTTTGTACTTGGATTCCCTTTCATCTTGCTTTGAAGGTGAATTTGATCATTACCACCGCTGTCATCGTCATCACATCAAAAAAGTTTACAGGGAATGGGCTACTCTGTTTAATGTTGGGCTGCAGTGCAGTTTGAGAGTCAAGTCAATTTATTATGCAGAAAAGGAGGACTGGTCGTTGTGGTGGTGTGGTAGTGGAAAAGAGACCATCTATAATTTACTCCTGAGCAATAAGTCGAGTAAATACATTCATCAAGCGAGAAAAAAGGAAATGGGAATAAAGGGAAAAAGTTTATTATGGCGATGGAGATAAGGGAGCAGAACAGACCAGAGAGTATATTATGTATTGTTGGGTGTGTAGTAGTTTAGCTCTATTATTAGTGTGCGTTGTGCACACATTGTGATTTATTTCCTGTCTGCCATCGGAATGAAAGAGTGAGTTGTGTTGTGGGAGAGTTTGGCAGAGGTAGACTATTTCAGCCAAAAGCATTTTCATTTAAGTAGAGAGCTTGCATTGCAACGGAATTATATTATATGCGTGTATGGTAGGGTCAGAATCAGAAACGGAATGACAATGAATGGTGAAAGCTTCTAGTAAGGTATAATTATAAATAAATGCGTTTCAGTTGGTTTGTTGGTTGCAAGGTAAAAAGGGAATGAAATGCAGTTTGGAGGCTTAGAGGCTTTTTATGTGAATGCAAGTAAGGCTGGAAGAAAGGTTTAATCAAGTGACTCAATGTCAAGTGGTTTTTATGCTTTTCACGCTTGTTTCGTCAATTAGTTGTTGAGTCACTCAATAAAAATAGGCATTAGGAATTACATAGCAACTATTACGAATATTCTTTTTGATTTATAGTTGTACAGACAGTTCTGTATTGGAGAGCATACATGAAATGTAATTGAATTTAAAAATATCTGAACAGATTATTATGCAAGATTATTTTTTGCGAATTCAAATTCGTGTGAAATTCATCGTCTCCTTCCTAAAGCCTTGCTTTCATTAAAAATTACATTCTCTTTTTGTGTGACTGACTGACAAGGTCACTAGAGCAAAAAAGGATTTTATAAATCGTGATAAAAATTTCGAAATTGAATAGCCACTTCACTTTATTAAAATGTTCTTTCTTAAGAATAACCTTTTTTTGAAATTAAAAAAGAACTACTTCCTACCGTGAAATCACATTGCATGTTTATCACTTTGCGCGGTGTATATGGTGAATGTAATTTCAGTTGTGCCTACAGCCTACACAAAAGTCCCACACGACACGTTACACACTAAACTCAATTAAATATTTTTATCCGCTGACATTTCAACACGTATTATTCCATCAAGTCTGACATTTCTAGGTGATGGTCTAATAGTTATGTACTTTTTTTAGAAGCATTTCGCCACACTCTACTGACAAGTTGGGCAAGGCAAGTGGAAAAAATATTCCCATAATCAAACCATCTAAAACCATTCCAGCCTCCAAACAAACTAGCACCAGACCAAATTATTATCAAATAAATAAATAACAGCAGGTACAACAACAACACAAACAGGTCTGCAAGGCATTAACCAACAAGAAGGAAAACAGAGGAATAAAGATCAGAGTTCACCTATTTTACCTGACTACCAATTCTCCACCGCCCACAAAATGAAGCTGTTTTCCTTGCTGATCTTCTTCTTTTTGTTTTACTTTTTCCACAAGCTTATTCGCTTCAAGCATTTTTTTCTTCAGCAGAAGAATAGATGGTGAAACTTAACGGAAGTTAAAGCTGTTGGGATGGTTGGTGGATGAAGGTTTGATGGTACTGACAAGTAAAAGTTGATGCCACCATTACCATTACCACCATCACCTTTACACGCTAATACCTTTTTATATTTATTTTATTGTGTGTCCATTTAACTCTTTCCAACTTTTATATACCTCTATTCAATGTTTGTATTCCTCCGTGTACAATGTGCTAATACACTTATCCCTTTTGTAATATTTTTCTGGAGGAAAAGGATTATTTTTTTTGGCTGAATTCAGCTGAGCAACATCGCATAACATGATCGTGTCTCGTGCGTGAAAAAAGGAAAACACTTCTTTGCCAAAAAAAATCATGTCCATATGTATTTCCCATTTATTCTATTTTCTCCTCAAACCACTAAGCCGTCACCGTCAGAGACAGAAATGTAGGTCGATTTTCTCTTTTTTCCTATTTCCCCGGCGCACCACCACCTAAATTCAATATTTCCCATTCCCATCTTCATCGTTATTGTCGTCAGACTGAGAGTGAGAGTGGAAAGCAAGCAGCATGTCATGTCATACAAGAAACAAGAGACAACGATGCGGATAGTGATGATAATGCCCGAAGGAGGAACACTACGATTTTTCTTTTTTTTGCGTCGCAACCAATTCTTCCAAGAGAAATTGTGAGAAGGTAAGTGAATTTTCTGAGAAAGATGAAAACAGCAGAAGAAAAGCCCATAATAATAAGACACAAGAAGACAAGACAGGAAACAGAATATATATTTGGATTGGTTGTACTTGTACTGCACTGAATCTGCCTCTGCTCAGTGTGAACAAAAACACGACCGAGAAAAATCAACCGAAATATTTTCCCGTTATGTCGTGTAGTACAATGTAGTCTTGTCTATTTGTATATCTTGACCTGGTTCATCTTTTTTTTGTACCTTTGAGACCAATTCTTCTTCTTTTTCTTCGACTGAGCCTAGCTTTGAGACTCCCTTGAAATATAGGAAAAAAAGACAGAAGATATTTTGTCAGTAAATAATATTATTATGAAGTCTCTCTCTCCGTGTAGTATCACCTTCTTTCTATCAATCTTTTATCCTGACTTGCTTTCCGTGAATGATGGCGTTGACAATGTTTTATATGTTGCGTGTTTCCACACAGCAGCATATAGAGAAAGCAGCATATTTTTACTTAGCTTTTGGCAATGTTCATATTTATCTGTCAATGTAGTTTTGTATTTTGTTTGGGTATGTTATGCGATTGTGTATGAATATAAGACAGCCGACAGGTAGATGTATTTTCTCCCAAAAGATTTCAAGATGGCTTTCACGCATTCCCTCAATAAAACTCCCCATACAAAACTAGACTTGCAAAATGAAAGAGTGAACAAGGTAGAAGGTAGCGTTGCATGTCATCATGGGAATCTTTCGATATCTTACAGAATAAATCTACCTGCCTAGTGTCAGCACTCAAGACAGAGATGAGTTGAGATTATATTTTTTGCAAAAAAAAATCCTTTTATCTATCTTGCTGACTTGGCTTATACTTCTCTAACTAAAGTCCCCTGTGGGTAAACTACAACACATTCATTTTTTTATATTGCATTATGTTTTCTTGGAGAACCTGTCATGCTATAATTTGCGTGTACGTTATGATGACAGTAATAACTTTTGATGTGCACAGTCTGTTCTAACTTAATCACAGAGTTCTCAGTAATTTAATTACTTGCACGTATTATTTTATCACTCAACCACTAACTTTTATCCTGTGTTGTGTGAAACTAAAGTGGAGAATGACACGTGCTTGCATGTAAACAGAAATAGAATGACGCGATGATTCGAAGGCCAGTAAAAGGTTACGTACACAGATGGTCAGCATTGTCGTTTCAATCCGAAACTTTCCCACGTGCGTGCAGTTAAATGGATAGAGGATAACTTTCAAGAAAAACGAGTTGGTGAGATACTTATCTAGAAATCCGGAGATTTTTTATCTTCTCGGGAAAAGCGTACACATACTTACGTGATTCAGATAAGTAATATTATTACTGCCGATGAAAAGTGAATTGATTTATGCTAAATCGTCTTAAATTCCCTAAACCACAAACAAATCCGCTCGTTGCTCTGCTTCTCTAGAATAGTTCCTCCAATGGAATAGAAATGTACATATTATAGTTACACAACCAGCAAAATACCCCAAAAAAAGAGTTATATTCGTTTACAAGAATGCTGGTATATAAAAATAGGCTCTGGCTCAACAAATAAATCACACAAGAATAAACGCTGAAAAGCGGATCAGGATCAAAACATTTTTTTTCTTCGAATATTTTTTTATCATGTATTATTATAATTTTATGCAGTACCAGCAACCAGCATGGCTTCCCATCATCGTTTACTTGTTTTTAAAAAAAAAAGAAAAAAATCTCATAAAAAGAGTAGTGCACAATTTTTATTCCTTTTTTACAGTGGTTTGTATGCGTATTTTTTTCAGAAAAAAAGGATAATAAACCATTCAGAATTGGGAAAATAAGAAGAGTATCAATAGACCACTGAAAACTGCTTCTATCCGTTCGCGTTCTTGGGATTTTCTTTAGGGAAAAGAAGAATAGGCCTTTAAAAGCTTATTCAACAAAGCAGTTGTTGAAAATAATAAAAAATGCTGAAAAAGTACATTTCTCTCAAGTAATAACTTATGTATACCATGTACAATGTTAGGTAGTAAGGATGATTTTTTAAGGTAATCTCTACTGATATGCAATAAAAAGAATATATTGAGTGGAAAAAGGCAAGATGATATTTTTTTTCTTTTCAAGAATTGTATTTTGACGCTGCGCTGTTGGCTATTCTGTAGTATTTGAAAATTTTGCTGAATTTGTAATAACAACAGCATTGAGCATACAATGGATGCATTTAAAATGAACGAAAGAGGACAGTTGAGGAAAATGCTAAGCTGGTACAAATGTAGCGAAAGCAATAAAAATGTGGGGACAAGTTTTACGTATATATTTTTTCCTTTTGGAAGAAAGAAGGAGATGGAGTTATAAAAAGGCTTACCGATAATGGTGGTGAGGAGGAAGATCACACAGGACGATATGGAAATCAGGGAAGTGTGCGATGAAGGTGATGATGGTGCTGCCTTCATTGTACTTCACTGTCTGGTTTGACAATTGACGGGATGCGTGTGTAAAGTTCACATACTACACAACAAAATGTGTGAGAATTCTTGGGAGAACAAACTTGAGTTGAGAACTTTCAGAAAATTTCAGAGATTTTCGATAGTTTAAATAAGTAGTTCACTTTAAAAAATGCACAAGTAAAAATAATTAGCCAATACGTATGTCAAATTAACTCGTCATATTGTTTAACTTATAAATATAATACAATAATACTTATAATAAATTATTGGTAAATACACATCATTAATAAAATAATTAAGTTTAATTGGATATCAAGTTGTTTTTCTTGTCATGCTTATTTTTTAAGTTTTCCATTGCAGCACCACAATGTTTTTAGATGCACACATTTTTATACTCGCCAAATTGGATTACAAGATGAAGACTTCTATTCCCTTGTTGATTGTTTAATTATGGAGCTGGAAGTTCACTAATTATATGCTAATGACTATGACCTTCCAAACTTTCTAGACCTTACACCTTAACGAACAATAATGTTAAAACTAATTAATACACGTGGTCATGAAAAGTAACTTATATTCTATGAAACCCACCGGTGAACTTTTATGCAAGTTTTTCACTGTCTGTTACACTATTCACTCATCAAAACTGAGTTCTTGTCAATTTCATGGTGGAATGAACTACGCAGAAAGAGACATTGACGGATGACGTGTATTCATAAATATTTTATTTGGAAACGATTTTTTCTCCAGTTTATCATCCAAGAGAAAGGAAACAAGGTTTACCTTTGGTTGAGACAAGCAGAAGCAGAGGTCTGAAGTTGTGAGCACAATGTAGAGCCACAAAAACTCGGAGTTCCGAATCGGAGGAAAGCTGAAGGAAAACTGACAGGGAAAGCGGAGAGAGTCTTTCTCTTATGTTCTGCCTGCACAATACCATTTATGGTGTGCATGTATTTTGCTTTTGGGGAAAATGAAAGGCTAAAGCATTCTCGAGATACTGTGTATGTATGTGCATGTATGGAAACTACAAATAACGTAGGTCTAACATCAAGTTATCTTAATTTGAGTCAATGAATCATTAGATTTGTTGTAATCAGGCTATAACGACTTCAGCAAGCTTGTAGAGCTGGATAACCTATTTGCTATAATTATTAAGTTTGCTGAAGTAAAGAAAAATGGTTGACGTTCAACTGTTTTTTTTTTTTAGAAAAAAATGTGTGAAACAATTTGATTTTATTGAAATATGGTATATTTTTAGATTGCCTGAACCAACTAATTAAAAATATTTACAAAGTCATGCATTTTTAATTTACAATACAATGGACAGATATCGAAATTGCCATTTTTATTTCATTCTATCGTTTCCCAGCACCTTAAAATTTATGATGGTCATGATGGCTTCCAAAAGTACATCCATTGTTCTGTCTACAATCTCGCTGATTTTAATTTCCTTGTCAGTCCAACTATTAATGTGACATGTGAACTTACTTTTTATGATACTGCTATACTGCATCTTCTTCGTATATAAGAGAGCATCTCTAAAAGAAAATTCATTTCAGTGTACTGTTAATTCCTACAGCAAGGGGATAACTGGGTTTTATAGCGAAAACTAAATTTTTTTCCCATTTTCGTACAAGATGGACAGACCATTGCACATTTTACCTTTGTCAGCCCCAACTGAAGAAGGTCTTAATCAACTGATAGAAAAATACAAAGTTCATCTTCAAAACACTAATGAATTATTTCAAGATATTTCTCATTCTCATATCACCAACATTAACACTTCTAGCACTTTATTTGATCACAGAGCAGTTATTATTGCAAACTATAGTCCATCTGCCTTAAAGGTCATTAAGGGAAAAACATACATATCTGGAAAAGTTGGTCCGGATAATGAAGACCAGAATAAACCAAAGCTATGCATGCTATTTCCAGGACAGGGCTCCCAATACCCAGTGATGGCGAAACAGCTTTACTCTACTTCTCCCTTGTTTAAATATCACTTTGATCAATGCTGTAAAATTCTGGATGAGGAGTGCAATAGCCAATTGGATTTAAAGGAAATCCTGTGGAATTCCACCGGAAGTGGGAGTGGTAGCCATGATGCTACTCAACTAAATACTTCTATAAACAGCCAAATCGCTATATTTTCTGTAAACTTTTGCCTTTTTAAACTTTGGACAAGTTGGGGAGTGAAACCTGATTATGTACTTGGGCATAGCTTAGGTGAAAGTGCTGCTATTGTGGCTGTCGGTCTTCGAGATTTAAGAAGTGGGTTAAAAGCACTTCTACTCCGAACCAAACGTATTGATAAGTTGGGCAATGGAAAAATGATTGCAGTGAAAGCAGGCAAAGTTAGGGTAGAAAAAATGATTAAGAATTTTTGTGCAAGTAAACCAAGCCAAAATTATTGGCTGGACATTGCAGCACTAAATTCTCCAGATCAAACTGTGTTATCGGGGGAATGTGATACGGTAGAAGATTTTTATAAATTTTGTCGAGCAGCTGGAGTAATATCAGTAATTATAGCTTCCACCCACGCATTTCATTCAAGAATGTTGGATCCTGCGATGGAAGACATTAGAAAAGGATTGATTACCATAAAATCATCCCAGTCCTCTGAGAATACAGGGAATGGACCTTCTATAAAATATATTTCATCCTCTGAAGCAAGGGTTGTGGAGCGTGAAGAGCTTTTGGATAAAAATTACTGGGTGGCTAATACAAGGAATACGGTTAGATTTGCAGAGGCTTGTCAACTTGCATTTCAAGAAGGATGCCAGATTTTCATTGAAGTTGGTCCGCAGTCCGTTCTCTCCACTTTGGTAAAAGTAAACTTTGGTGGTGGAGAAGGAAAACATGTTGGGGAATTGATCTGCCTTCCATCTTTGAACAGAAATGTAAATGATTGGGAAACTTTGTTAAGCAGCTTGGCAAGCTACTGGTTGACTGCAAGAGGCAGTGAAATAGATTGGGATGGATTTGATAAGCCTTATCAAACGAAGAGAACAAAAGTTGCGTTACCTTCTATTCCATTCATTATCAAATTGAATGTTAAGGAAATGATTAAATTGGAATATCCTCTGATTGGGAAATGTAGTGAAGTAACTGAAGATTTAGTAGTATTTCAAAAGGAACTGGATGTAGATTCCTTTAATTTTGAACAAGGTACATTCTTTGCGATTTGCATTGCAGCTGCTGTTGCTATAAATCAAAATGACGGCTCCAGTGGGAAATTCCAGATGATTAGAGATTTTAAGATAACCCAAAACGCTAAATTTTTAAACTCTGACTTTAAAAAAGGTACAATATTAACAAAGGTATTTACTTCAACAAGACATGTTAAAGTGTTCCTTGCGATAAATGAAGGTTCATTTGAAGTGGATAATGAGTTAATTGAACATTGTTCCGCAACTTTTGAAAATAATTTGAACAATGGGGCGAAGCAAGACTATTACTATTTAAATCTCAAATTGAGGAAAGATCAATGGGATAAAATAGTACTAAACAATTTTAAGACAGATTTTACAGGGATGGATTTGCAAAACATTTGGAGTGATCCACATGAGACTGGAAATAAATCTGTGCTTATATCGTTCCTACTTAAGCCAGCAGACTTAATTGGAAAATTATTCGAAAATTATCTTTTCATTAATCCCATCATCATCAGCTCAATGATCCAATTAACTGCATTGCTTCAAGCAAAAAGTATCCCTGCATTTGAAAAGGTATTAAAAGCCGTTCCAAATACTTGTGTTAAAACATTTTGCATATTTGATGAATTAAAGCTACTTAAAGTTGAAGAAGAAGGAATCGAGCTTTACTTATTCTTCCGACTATTTGTTAATGATAATGAGCAACCAGCCGATTTTTCTGTTTGGTCGATGAATTCAAAAGGTATAGCATTAGCGATAATGGAAGGAAAGACAATGTAAAAAAACAAAAAAATATGTACACAGAATAAAAATGATGTTCGTTAAAGTATGAATAGTTTTTGATTAGAACTTCCCTTAGTTTTTGTTACTACATAAAAGTTACTTTG
>JAQIWN010005129.1:0-10294 GCA_034699025.1 Entomobrya cf. arborea Gr-Col-00668 | reverse complement strand
TAGATTTTTAATGAGCTCTCCCGTTTACTTGCTCTTCCACCACCGCACAAACAACCAAGTTTACTAGATGTTCAGTTCAGCTCAACTTTAACTTTTTTGGTTCGGTTTTTTTTTGACATGAGCAAAAGTCTTCTTTAAAAATTTTAATAGAAACATACAAAGCTTTATTTACTTAACATCACCACTAGAATATTTTTTTTTCACCCTTAATTTTTTTTCATCGTCCATGTTACAAAGCAATTTGCGTGTTTAATACATGTTACGTTACATGCTTTTACTTGCTTTCTTTTTTTTCCTACCTTGATTGACTTTTCATTAAAGCCAACACATTCAACAACGTCACGCGACGTCATTCATTCAACAACTTTTCCTGTTTGTTTATCAACTCTTCTCCCCGCTTGTTTCTCCCAAAACCATACATGAATATTCAACTACTCAACCCTGAAAAAAAATCCTCCATCAATTTTAAAAGTCCCTATTTTTTCATCCTTCCTCCAAAAAAATATAACAAACTTCTTATTCAAAAAGCAAACACAAAATCATACCTTCATGCCTTTCTTCATCATGATTCTCTTTTTTATTATGTACCCTATTTATCCTTTATGCTGACTACTGACTATTTCCAAAAAAGGAAATAATAAAAATAGCTTAAAAGACATTAAAAAAGAATCGCCTTTTTTATCTACCATTGTCCATCCATTTTGTTTACATGAAATATAAAGTCGCTACTCTACTCTGTGTACCACCACCACCTTTCAATGAAGTCTCTCGCATCACATTGCCAATAACAATGTTGGAGACTCTCTGGACAGTAGACTGGACAATCTTTTTTTGTTTGTTCGGCCATTTACCAACGATACCTACCGATATAACCAATATAAAAAGATCTATTGAAAGCAATAATCCGTAGTTTACTGACCATACCAATATCATATGATATGTACATGTGTATACATCAAACAATATTGTGACTTTAGTATTCTTTCTTCGCATCGCATTCGGTGGAATATCAAAGGGAACAAGTAAACTGCAAAAAAAGACTGATCAATCTTTTAACTGTAATCTGTAGCGGAATGAATGTGTTGTGCCAAGAAGAGAAATGTGTTGTAGTGAAGTATAAAAAAAAGTAGTGAGCAGGAGGGCAGGCAAAATGCAATGACAATAGCATTTTGTCATTTATATATGGCAATTTTTACGAGAGGGAAACTATACTATGTACATAACTGTGAAAGAGATGCGTAAAATGTATGGTCTTTTATCGTATTTATGTCTTTCTTTTTTTCTTTCTATTGTATTGCTTACTACAATTGTAAGTATGGCTCTGTGACTGGCTATATTGTAAATGGCAGCAGAGAAAATGGGAACTCAAGATTTCTCTGATTACAAATTTATTGTATCAACTTAGAAGAGAGATGGAGAAATGGGGAAAATAGTATAAAGCTTCACAGAAGTTTTTTTTTTTTGTTGGATGGAAGGAAAGAAGTCAGATGAGAATTGAGTTTTTCTCTTGTTACTTACCAATCACCCTTTTTATACTACAAAACAGAAGAACAGAGCTATAGACTGTTGTGTAACTTGTAATGTATGACCGGGTGGATTTTGGCGCAGGCAAAAAAGGAGAAAAAAAGTGAGCTTTGTTTACAGATAAGACGACATAGACATACAGAGACATAGGACAACGACTTTCCACAGCTATTGCTGTATATTATGCTATCAAACTGACTGACTGGGTCACAGAAGACTTTTTCGGTTTTTTTTCTTCAAAAGTGCTGAGTTGTCTAGATTTTTATTGGTAATGGTTTTGGTATAGAGATTTTTTGGAAAGATTCTTTGTTGTTGAGTAGTATAAGTAATAAATAGTGAAAGAGAAGGTATTTATTTAATTGTTTGGCTAGTTTTTGTATTTTATTTGAATGTTGGATTTTTTTTGCAGACACCTCCATCCGTGAAAGCTCTAAAGCAGCGTCAAAAGGAACTGCAAAACGCCTCACTTTATGAGGTTGCCAAAATGCGAGATCTAGCCAATAGCAAAGAAGCACTGAATAATAATAATAACAATACAAACAATAATAACAACAACAGCAGTACGAATAATAATAATTTGAGGAACGGTCAAGTGGGCACTCCTTCCCCACCAATGCTGCCCACTGGGTCCAACAATCAGCAGTGCCTGCCCCAACATCCTTCTAGTGTGAACGTCAACTGTGGACCGGGTTCCGGAAATTCAATGATGATGGGTCCTAACATTCACCAAATGCAACAGCTCATCCAACAACAACTTCTCACCCCAGCCCAACTCCAATCCCTCATGCAGCAGCAAACCCTGCTTTTCCAACATCAAGTAAGTCAGCACAACAAAGTAAGTTAACAAAAAAATGGATATAAAACACGAGGCCAAAAAAAAACCTTTTCGGGTTTTTGGGGCATTGTGATTCATTCCCTTTCCAAAAGAAAAACCGATTTTTATTACATTACCCTTTTTCTATCTTTATTTATTTTTGTAGCAACAACATCAACTAGTTGAAATAGGAAGAAAACAATTAGAACAGGCGCTACAAAGTTTACAGGAACAGCTTCAGGTATTTTATTGGAAATACTTTCACTTTTGGCTAATTGCCCTCCGCTCCGGCTGTAATGATATCTTAATGATTGGATCTTCTGATTTATATTTATCTTTTTTTTTGGTTCTAATCAAATAGTTGAATTTGCTGCAGCAATCCCACTTAATCCAAAATGGTGATAAGAAAAAATCCTCAGGTGCTTTGCAACAGTTAGCAGCTCAGCAGCATCAGCTGATGCAGCAGTTGCAATTAACACAACGTCAGTATTTAATTCAACAAGGACTGAATCTTCCCGGAATGATGCCTGGTGGCGACAGAGGCGATAGAGGTGACAGGGAAAGGGACAGAGTAGGAGCGGAGCGTGGTAAGATCATGATGGTTTTTCAATATTTTTTACTGTTGCTATCCACAAATTTCAAATTGACTGTCAAAAATATTACCAAAAGAAGTTTTCGACGTGAAGAAAATAAAATGTTTAAAATGACAAGTCAAAATGTAAAATGATGGAGAAAGCAGAAATATGTTTATATTTTTCACGAGTGTGGAGGCCACGTGAAATCTTTCACTTTGGCCGCAACCGGAATGTAAAAAGGGTTTCTCATTCTGGTAGGGAATTTCTAGAAAACACACAATTTTTTTGAAATCTATTTCGTAGATGTTGTTAGCTTCCCACAGAGTTTTGTAATTGCGTTTCTTAAAGTTAAAAACCATAAAACTGTCATTTCATGGCGGCCGCTTTGAGTGAAATTTTTGGTTTTTTGAAACGAAATGACGTGGAAAACAAGCATAGATTATTATTGAGCTGCTAAGAGAAAACTACTAAATTAAAAATATATTTACAAATCGAAGAAATCGTACTAGATTATTTGCCAAAGTTTATAAACTATTTTAAAAACACATTTCCCATTTATTATTTAAATTTTTAGGACATCCTGGAGACCGGGATGATGATCGCATCCCCGGACATTGGAAAGAAGGGCAGGAACCTCCAATGAACGCACCTGGACTAATAGATGTCCATCACCAAAATGGTTCAAGTCCGAAACATATTCCAAATGGTAATATCTTTCCCAATAATCAATTTTTTTTTATCTCTGCAACTCTGCAGTGCAGAATAAAAAAAAACATATTGATTCCCTTTGGTTTACCCATTCTCTGGCAGTATTCATCACTCTTTCTCACTAATTTATTTAATTTTTTTTTTTTCTCTCTCGCAGGTCTCTTTGGTGGAATGTCAGGTCGTCGTGAAAGTATAAATGGAATGTGTGGCGACAGTGATAAAGGAGACCCCATCGAAAAATCAATTAGCCATCAACATCCTCTGTACGGACATGGAGTGTGTAAATGGCCAGGATGTGAATCAGTATGCGAAGAATTCTCCTCATTCCTCAAGTAAAAAAATCTCTTATTACATTTTTTTATCTTTCAAATATATACAATTAAATTACTACCTACTACCTACCTTTTCAACATCCATTAGAAATTGGTGATGCAAAAATAACTAAAAAAGTAATTTATTTACCAAGTCAAGGTGCCACATGACAGTATTATTTACCTTTATTCCAAATTCCTCCGCTAAAAAAAATATATATTCTTCACCCTTTTTTGTTTAATGTATCAGTGAAAGGAAAATAACAGAGGCCATATTTTTTCTTGTTTCTCAGCCACACAGCCAACCATTTTTTTAAATGCTGTCAAGTTCATTTAGTTGAGAAACAGATTGAACATTGATTTTTTTACCGAATAAGTCGAGTAGACTTACAATCTATCTATACCTTTCATATTCAGAAAGTGAGACAAAAGAAAATCAGCTTTGGTTTTGGTCTAGTCTAGTCTGCTATTAATGCAAAAAAAAAGAAGTTAAGAAAAAAACTTTTCTAATTATTTTCCATTTGAATTTAATGGAATTTCCACATGAGAAGTGATAAATACTCCATGTGCAAATCTGATTGACGGGACATTAAGAGAGTTCTCCTGATTTATTTCTTGGGGTGGTGGTGGTATGCTAGTTCCCAAAAAAAGAAAGAGAAAAATATATATAACCCTTTCCTTTTTTTCTTTCAACCTATTCTATTGTATTTTTCTTGGGGAAATCTTTTTTCTTTTGCGTGATTTTGAGAATAGGGAACACACTTCAGTAAGGAAAAAAGTGTTTAGGCGATAAAGCTACTGATTTTATTTCCGTTCCATTCACTGATTCATTTTGATATGCCATACTATTATAATACACACTTGTTTTAGTTACTTTTTTTCCTTGCGGTTCATCCAATCTCTCTGTCTTGATCGTACAACAGTACATTAAACTCAAAGAGTAATCAACATTAATATCTTTTGATGTAATTTCTCGTTATAAGCAGTATTCTCCCTGGGCTTCACCCTCATTTTTAAACCATTAACATTCCAAAACTTGTGTATAATTTGAAACAACAAAAAATATATTATTTTATATTTCGTTTTTATTTTATTTCTCAAAGACACTTAAACACGGAACACACCCTGGATGACAGATCCACAGCCCAAGCTCGAGTTCAAATGCAAGTAGTATCGCAGTTAGAGCTTCAGTTGGCCAAGGAAAGGGATAGATTGCAAGCAATGATGCAACACCTCCACATGAACAAGCAGCAAAGCATGGCTCACAGTCCAATGAGTGGTGGTAGAGGAGGGGATGGGGATATTCGACCTGGTGGCGGCGGTGATAACGAAAGAAGAATGATGAGACCAGAATCGCCGAAAAATCCTCTAGGCCCTGGGGTAAATGAGCATGTGAGTGGACTTAACCAAGTCATTAGAGAGTATAAATCCCTTACCTGTCTTACTGTATGGTCTATTCTCTCTGCTACTCAAAGTTTTGTTTTGGTCCTCAGAATCCCCCAAATTGTCATGGGGTGCCGGTGTCCTCAAACGGTGGTAATCCTTTGTGTGGAGGTCCACCAAATAGTCACGGTATTGTTGGTGCTCCAGGGGGAAATGGTCCTTTGGGCAAAATGTCAATCAACCCAAATTTGTTGCTCCCTGGACTCTCACCTTCTGGATTGGTTTCTGCAGCGGCAGCCTGTGCAGCTGCGGCAGCAGTTGGAGGTCGATCTCCCGGAATTTTGCAGCCCCCAACACCAAACATGACAGGACCTGTGAGACGACGTGTTAGTGATAAAGCATCTCTTCCACTATCTGGAGGTGAGGCTTTTTTTTACAATTACGTTAACATTTCTATATATATATTTCAAATCTCTATCGCTGTTCCCTTGATACAATTTTTAAACTTCAAAAACAAAAAGTGCATGTCTGCAATTTAAATAAGTTATATTGCCAAAAAAAATATGTTCGGGAAACGCATTATTTTTTTTACCAATGGATTTATCCAATAATTATAATATTACGGGTTCTTCATGTCAATTTATGTGTTTCTTTTTAATGCTGCTGACTGTCTAATAGGCCTTCCCTACTTGCTGGAGAGAGCAGGACTAGATGTGCAGCAAGGTGAGCAGGAATCTTAATTATCACAAAAAAACCTGCACAATTATCAAAAAAAAACACTGCATTCGCATCCACCTGCCGCACTCAATGCACAATGAAATCAAAATAATTATCACCAAACTTACCTATTATATTTAAAGTACAAAACATTATAAAACTTAATTAATTTAATGTAAAACCAATTAGTATATATTTCTTGAGCTTCAATTAGCCGCATATTTTACCATCATCACCACCAAAATAATGTATGCATATTGCTTGCATCATATTCCACCACATTCCTTCCGTTTTTCCGCATAGTCATCAATCATGATCCCCTTCTCTTACTTTTCATCTTATTTCTTTCCTTCTGAATAAATAAGAATTAAAAGCATTTCATCTTAAACAGACCAAACCGACACACAAACAAGATAGATACTCTCATATACATACTATTAGTATTATTTTATTATCAGTATATCTCCCCAACCATACCATACCATCGTGATCATCAAACAAAGCAAACTTGTTAGGTTTTTATTCGCTTAGTAGAAAACTACCCACTTCTTCTTCTCTCCTCTCCTCCTTTTCTCAACAACTATTTTATATTGTGAATAAAAACAAGTAGAAAATTTAAGTGTTTTCCTGCTTTCTTTCTGGTGGGGAAAGGAACCAAAAAATTTCTACCCCTGATTCCTGATTAAATTATTTAATTTCCTTCGTCAAAGACACAAAAACCAAGTATAAAAGACGTAGAAAAGGATATTATTACATTTAAAAGAAAAGAAGACAGACAGAATAAGTTTGAGTGGTTGATGGTGTACGGTCGTCGTATGGTATTTCTTATGTGTTTATAATTGGTTAGCATTAAAAACTGTTTCTTTCATCATTCATTCATTCTCTGTGTGTGGTTGTGGTTGGTTATGATGATAATGAGAAGAGGTAGATAGCTACAAAAAAGGAAATATATTATTTGATGATTATTATTTCTCTCTTTTGTTTGTACCTTAAATACTGACAATGCGAGAAAAACTCATAAAATTATTTTGAATAAAAGAAAGGATTATTGTCTTGACTTGAGTTTTAGTGAATATGATGAAAAATAGTGTGCGTCAAATGCAAATGCTTCCCTAATTTGTATACACTAAAACTATTTTTTAGTACAAATAATACCATATCTAGAAAATTTTCGATTAAACTTGTACACCACCACCATCACAACCAAAAGTCAAGCTAAAAACTATTCCCAATGGACACCTCTTTTCTCTGTGCCCTCTGTTATTTTCCCTTATTGCTCCACTCTACAACAGTCATTCAGTCATAATGACAATAAGTGTTGTTCTTCATAATGTCTAATTATATTGTAGTCATTGTGATAGCGTTTGTGTGTCTAGTCTGTAATCACAATGAAAAAGTTTAGTGTGTTCTCAGGAAAAACTTGCATTTTGAAGGTGTTTCCTCTCCTTGCTTGGTCGGTTGTGTTGCGTGTCCGGAAAATACAAGGTGTATAATTGCATTTTATCAAAAGGGGTATGAAAAAAAGTTGTATACGTTGTTGGGTTGATGATGTTCGTGGTTTGGTTGGTAGAGTTTAGGTTATTTTTGGAAAGAGAAAAAGATAACTTGTGTAAGTTTGATGTGCTTACGTTACGTTTACGTTACAATATTGAAGGAAAGCAGAGAAAAATAAAAATTAAACTTGCTGTGCTGTTTTCCCTATCAAAAATGTTGACTAATTTACTGTAAAAGGTAAACTTGAGAGTTTTTGAAAGAGCTTTCTCTTTCCATGCAAGCAAGTTATATGTTGTCATGGTTTTTTTACCCGTTTTTAGTAACAATCCATATGACTAAAAATTTCCATATAAGCTGAAATACTTTTTAGATAGAAAACTTCCCTTGTGTTTTGGGTAGACCAACATCTGCGATGCTATCAGTTTGGTTGTTAATTACAACTGATGTGTGGAAGTCGCTCAAAGTTTAATGACTTCATCAAGATCTAAAAACTCCTTGGCATCCTCTTTTCCACCAAAAAGCCTTGTCATTAAGCTAAATGAACGACACTTCAAGAAGAAAAGGAGGAGGAAAATAGGAGCATAGGAGTAGAAAGAGAACAGTGCTTTTTCTCCCCTAAAAAACTTTAAAGAAATTAGAACAAATTATGCAATTCAGGTATTGCATTCCATTGCTCATCCCTCTCTCTCTCTCTCTCTGTGTACTATATAGCCTGTTTATTTGTAGGAAGAATGAGAAGAGCCCACACTATTACTGCTTTCTCCTTTGTACCTCACTTATTTCCATATAACCATCATAAGAAATAGACAAGACCGCCTTTTTCATTTGTTGGATGATGAAGATGGTGACCATCTTCACTTTTCAAGTGGATAGTTTTGCTGACGAAAGCTAGTCAACTTTTCTTTCAGCTTTCAGAGAGACGTTAACAATAATAATAATGTGTGTAACTAACAAAAACGCAGGATTCTCTCATTTTCCTTCATTTCAGTTTAGAAGAGAAAAGATGAGGAAAGATAAAGCATTTTAAACGACATCATCTTCTTCACACACACACACACACACACATCTTCTTAACTTTTACATGGTAGCCGATATTCTCAAAGAGAAAGATGTGTTATTAGTGCATTATGAAGAGTGTAGTCTACCTTTCACATATCAACCAAAATAGCAATACAGTAATATTTTCATTTTCTCCGTAAGTAAACCCAACTTTAAGGATCCTTTTTACGAGCATTGTTTCGCGGTTTTGTAATCTGGAACGTGAAAAAAGATAAGTAGAAAATTTCCATCGTTTCCCATCCACATTTTCATTTTCACTCGGAGAAAACTAGCAAAAAAGTTATAAACTCTAGAATATCTTGAATGTTTCTTGTTTCGAAACCAATTAGTTTCAACCGATGAACATCAAACCAAAATCTTACAAGCTAAACAGCACAATTAGTTTACTAACGTAAGAGTAAAAGAAAATCCTTGCAAATTTTTTGTGTACTACTACTTCCATCTATAATTATTTGGATGACTAGACCGTAAACCCTTTAAATTTTATCACTTATACTTACACAACGTATAAAAAAACCTTGAAACCCATTCAAACCTTTTTTTTTACCTGTACTTGTTACACTAACATTACAATTCTCAATCTCTTCAACTGCGTACTAATAGCAATAATAACAGTAAATATTATCATTGAGCATTTTTTCTCCCTTACCAAATTCCTTCACATTAAACTGCCTATCCATTCTACATACATATCTTATACGAAAAAAGGAAAGATAATAATATGCATATTATTATTTACCCAAAAAAAATGTATCATGCAAGATCATCATTACCACCAGCCTACATAGCATTTTTATTATTTCTCCTTATCACTTCCTTTCTCCGGAAAAAACTATAACATTCCAAATATTTAGACAAACACTGTAGACAATGCCATGCATACCAAAACTGCTCTGGTGCCAAAAAAAATCCCAAGAAAAAAGATACATGATAGGTTGTACCCCAAAAAGAAAAAAAAATGTTTATAAACGACGTAGTTACCACAATACTTTTATTTTTATCGTCATAACTTGTAGCACCAATCTTCTCTCTCTCTCTCTCTCTGATTATTACGCTCTATTTAGGTGTGTCTTTTTCTCCCTTTTATCATTGTCGCTCCATTCATAAAAGAAAGAGAAGGTTTGTTGCTGCTGTGGTAATTTTTATACCGAAAGATGACGATGATGATAATGATGATAAGGCTGTGTTTTTCTGGGTGATAATATTGCTCAATAATAAAATGTCGATGGGTGAGCTGTGAGCTATAAGAGCATAATATTTACTACCCATTTTTATAAACGGTCTTAAGTGCAAACGACGACGATCATTGGTACTTGTAAGAAAAAAAAATGATCGAAGGAGGAAAAAATAGGGAGAAAAAAAAGTGCAGTGGCAGAGCAACATTTCCTTAATGTGTTGTAAAAGGAATCTGCAAAGAAGAGTAGGAAGAAACCATGAATGTGAATTCTTTAACGAGCTTTTTTTCCTTCTTCTTCTTCCAAGGATTCTTAACCATAATGGACTTATAATGCTGTAATACTTTCTTTTTTTCTCTCTTCAAAAGAGAAGATCCGTAGAAAAATGGTTAGGATTTGAGGTAATGGCTCACAAACTGTACCATTTGCAAATAATTTACTCTTGGACGTTTGATGCATAAAAATTTCTTATTATCTCTTGTTGGCTGGTTATATACTGGTTGGTTGGTGATGTGGTGTGTGCTTTTTTTTCTT
>JAQIWN010005128.1:0-10294 GCA_034699025.1 Entomobrya cf. arborea Gr-Col-00668 | reverse complement strand
CGTGTTTACTCAAAGTATTATTAAAACATTAAAAGCAATTTAGAAGTTCATTTCCACCTTTTACGCATGTACTTGTCATTGAAATTAAGGCACATTTTTTATCATGTGAATGTGATTTAAGCTACCTTTTACTTTAGGAATAATGACCAGTATAGTTACCGATTATTGCTAACTTAAGCAAGTTAAATAAATTTATTTTAAGACTTGAAGAGCAGCAGTTATTTTTGATAGTTTGCTTGCATTTAGAATTGAAAAGGTTAAACAATGGAATAAAGGTGGAGTCCTTTAGTTTTCCAGTCAAAATTGAGTGACAACTCACTCCAAAAATATCACTATACGCTAATATGTCTCACCTGAGGAGATGGTATAATAGTTTGATTTATTGTATAAATATACATCCTCATTTGAAACTGTTTACCAAACGAATTGCATTTATACATATAAGATTGTGTATATATGCAATTTATTTTAGGCAATTTAGCATAAATAAATATTACGTAAAGAGGTACTCTTATTGTATGCGCTTGAGATTGGGTTGATTTTACAAACACTGAAAATGACAGGTTCGAAACCCTATCGTAGGGATCTGATTGCGAAAGATAAATAAATGAAGTTTTCCAATTTAGTTTTCTTACTCTCACATCATCATTGGTAAAAGCCTTGACTTACATGTAGTGGAGAAGGGGACCGTGAACCAAGATAAACCGGTGGAGGTGAATCCGGTGGAGTAACTCCAGAACTAAATCCTTCTGGAGTAAATGTACGAATAGCCGGAGATGATCCTCGATGACCCTGAAACCCGAATACATGTATGGATTGAAACTTCGAAATCGAATAATTCTACAAAAATAATGTTGATATAAACCAATAATATGCATGGGAAATGCAGTCCATTACAATGTTATAAACTTTCATATCTGTTTTACAACTACAATCGATGCATTTCACTCCAGGTGGGTATTATTTTATAAAGTTATCTCCCATAAAGCATGAAATTAAGGTGACAGTATCACAATGCCCATGTCTCTTTACTATAGCGCACAATATCCCTACACATTGCATGTCAGGTCATTTTATTTTTTAGCTTCTAGCAACTTGTTCACTTTCCTCAAGATTTAGGTAAGGAATAGTAAAAGGGTGAAATTTGGTTTATAAAATAAATATAAGATTTACGCATGCAAATATTCTAAATCATGGATTCTACCTGAACACAGAGTGAACTTTATATTTTATATTTATTTTATGGTTAAATATTTTTTTAAACTCCTTGCCTTCGTATTGAAAAGCCATAACAAATACATTGCATTGCATGTTGAAGTACTATACTACTATGTATCTACACATTATGGAATATTTTCCCTTTTGTTGCATGAGGAAAGGTCTTTATCCATGTCCCATATAGAAAATATGAATTTTAAATAAAGTGGATTGTGCATTTGATGTTCCATATAACTATGCTATCCTTAGTTTTACTACCGTCCTTTTAAAAAGTCTCTTAATTACACGAAGGGATTTATATATGAAACGTATTTGCTCACCTTTCTAACAAAGTTTTCAATATTTTGCCCCTGCGAAGAAATCGACGGTGTTCGATTCAATCTAGTGCCAGGTATTGGTGGACCCGTTGGCAGCGACCGTGACTGATGGGTCAGCATTTCAGAATATAATGGCTCGGAATCCTTTCTGAGTGATGGCAAAGGTGGCGGAATCCCACTTACACTTGCAAGTTGTGTACAATTTGCTATAATATTTTGCCCAAACACAGCTCCACCACTAATAACACCACTTCGAGTTGTAGACACCGGAAGCACACAAGTAGTTGGAATGGGGCAACAATGTTGCTGCTGAGGATAAGAATTCACCAGTTCCGCCGCCACGCCAGAATGTTTGTGAACTGAAACCTTGGTCGAGGATATATAAGCAGCAGGAGGAGGAGATGCAACAGTTGAGAGCTCACCCGAAGAGATCTCACGAACTTCTGGCAGGCTAGCAAAGGATGACTCCAGAGGTTGCACTATCCGTTGCTCTTGGTCCACATTGAACTCCTAAAATAATATGGGGAGAAAAGCAGAGCACGTTTCACATACTCCCAGAGACTCGACTCGCCGATAAATAAAAAACACATACAACAACATGAACTACCAAAAAGCACACACGACGACACACACACAAGTTTATTATATTACTGCTCTGGAGTATTAAAATTTGGTATGCTCGTTCCATCCGGAGAGTAATATCGCAGCTAGCACATTTTACCACTTTCTCTTCTTGAAGACCATGATGTTCATTTATTAGATTTTTGGAGATAAAAGGCAAGAAATTATGTACAAAATATTACTTGGTTCTTATTTGATGGTAGCTAACCTCCATTCTCCATACGAAGGGAAAGTACTCATGTATACTGAACGAATGCTCAACTTCCATGGTGTACTTTTCTTTAGATTTGTTGGAAAAATATGTTTTAGAATGTAATATTGCATTATGAACTGAACCAAACGAGATTTGTTTGAAGCAACAGACAGGGAGAGGAAGGGAGAACAAAAACCATCACCTTTAATTTCCTTTACCAAGAAAATTTGACGCGACACAGTGTTCTAATTGAAATTGTTCTTTAAAATGCCACTCATTTCATTCAAACTGATTGATTTTGTATTGCCACACGGCAGTTTATTCCTGTAACATTCTAACCAAACCAAAACCAAACAAAAGACGAGGAAGAGAGCTGGAGAAAAAAAAGCTTTTAGACACACGTCAAATAAAAGTAAACGAATTACTTATAAATCATTGAACAAGAAATTACTTCATATACTGATGTATACTTAGATTACAAAGTGCTTCGGTTTCTTAAAGTACAGCAACAATAATATTTTTCGTTTAACGGACGAATGTACAGGTAAGTTTTGGAGAAAGCTATGTTGTCGTTTTAAAAAGCAAAGTCAACAGAAAAGGGAATACTCGCATAATGTAATGCATGACAAATGTTTTTACTCTACTTCTCACATTTCCCCTAAGGATAAATAATTTTGTGATTTTTTCTTTATATTGCAAGCCAATCCACCAAAACCGTCGTTCTCTTGAAGTACAGTGAACATAGCGTTACTTTTGGTTTTTTATTATTTCTATGATCAAAAATGGCAACTTTACCGGGAAATTCATCTTCATACGAATTTCAAAGTTCGATTCCCTAGAAAAGATCACAACAGCTAATTGCTTACGAGGAAAACTTATAAAGAAGCTCACTAAACACCAGCTTTCGTCGTAAGTTTGGCCAAACTTATGTTTAAAAAAATCTTACTGCCATTCTACGTATATTTAGGATACGTACAATGGTAGAAGTATACCGATAAGAAGACATATAGTGAGTCATGTAAAAAAGGCAACGGATAATTAAGTTAGATTCAACCCATTCAAAATTTATCAGGATTGAGTTATGAAAATATTATGTAAATTCTAATGCACAAAAAACATTGTTGTAGGTACAAACGCATATATACATCTATGTACCTTCAAACATAATATTCGGCAATTATTTAAGTAAATTCCGAAATGTATTATTACACCACTGATTTCGACAGAATATAACGAAGCAGTATCCCCATAAAGATCCTTTGTGATGCTACTGTTGATCTTTAGTTCACAAGGAAACTAAGTAAAAACTAACAACTGATTTCTAGGACTGGGAAAGGTGAACTCATTACGACATATTGACAGACGTCATTTATTTCAAAGATGCAAATGTTATTACATAGAAACGTGCAGCGTAAATTGTTGGACAATAATATTGTATGCGACGAATCTTTTGAAGTTATTCATTTCATTGTATTTACTAAGACTTCATTTAATAATGTAGCAGCATTAGCTGTTGAATGGTCAAAATATGGATGCTTCCCATCTTCTATGAATGGAAAAATAGTTTACTCTCAATTTTCGTGTAATCCTGTAGATAAGCCGTTTATGTCACAGAACTACATATAGGACTTCGTATGACAAAATACTGGTGTAATAGGAAAATCTGTAGACGTCTTGCGTAATTCAGTTCAATTCAAAATGTGCGTAGCCTTGTGAATATGTGATATTTCTTCAATATAAGTTTGGTTTGTTATTTATAATTTACTTTTTTTTCTATAAATAGTATGTAAGTCATGTCATATGCTGGTAAAAAAAAGTTGTTCAACTTTTATGGATATATAATCAAAGCAAGCGTGTGCGTACTTATATCGTTCCATAAAGTTCAATAAACGTGATCTCCAAAATGTAATGCGAAACTACTTTCTTCATTTCTGGTAGAACAACTTTACTTGATCATTATATTGTTGGTTATGCATGCACCGTTTGGCCACTCCACTCCACTATGCGAATTATAATGCGATGGATATGTGTTGTGACTGTTAAAGCCCTCTATCTACTCCACCGAAACTTTCGGAAAACTACTGAAACTTTCTCCCAAATCCGCCTAGATGGCTTTTCTTTTACGGTGAAAGTTGAGCCGATTTCACTGCTGTGATGACTCACTCTGCCACATATTGGCACATTTATGCATACGTGTTTTAACGCGGATGCTGATTTAACACTTTGGGTACTACAAATATACCATTTTATTGCTAAGTTAGTTAAGGTGTTTCTTAAACCCAATTAAATTTGTGCTCAACTACAACATTTACCGGATTTTAAACTCTAACCGTTGATCTAAATGTACTTCTTTATTATTTGAAACTCATTGTTCCGGATGAATCTGTCATTAAACTTTGGTTTGTCATGATTGATACACCAAAATTAGCGCATCATTTGCAAATGCGTATATTGCATGAAACATTAATGTTCTTACCTGTTGAGGATAAGTATACATCGGAGGACATGATTTGGTACTTGATCGACTTCCCCGGCTATCCCATCGTTTTATCCGTCCACTTCCGCTTCCTTTGGGAGAGCACACGGACTGCCTGGACCCACTACTCACGCTCTCTTTTGATATTACAGAAGACCTTGAAGTTGAAGAGGGACCAGCTGCAGCGAACTGTGAGGATGTAGGATAGTATCGTCCATAGCCTTCAGATTGCACAGAAGCTCGTTTACCACGTACGAGACAAGATGTGGAAGAATACGAGGAACGATGAGGTGCTTCAAATCTTTCCAAGTCACCCCAGTCTTTGTTTCGTCTCCGAACGTAGTAGTAATGGTAAAGTAATATGGTCATTGCCACAACCAAAGCCAGTCCTGTCAAATTACATAAGCATTTAATGTGAACATTAAAAAAATATTTCTACGCATTTGCATTGCAACATAACCACATGAGCGTCTTTCATCTAATCACTTACCAGGATTATCTTAAAGTTGGACTTAACACTCAGTTTTAGTTGCATTGCACATTTAAAGCGATTATAATATGTCATAATTCATACCTGTGCCCACAGCAGCACCTAGAACGGCTGAAGTCACCATATTTTTGGCTTTTCAAATTAACTGCTTTTCAATCTGAAATACCACAAAACAATTATGTGGTTATTTACGCATTTGAAAAAATGAATTGAGTCATAATAATCAATATTAAAGTTTTTTTGGGTTAATGATTCACATAAATTCAAAATTTAATGGATTTAGATTCGCATTATTGCATTAGTCATAATCATTATAAATCATGTATGAGATGAAAAGATGAGATAAATGGAAATCAAGGTACTAATCAAGCAACATTTTGAAATCAAAAGTACGTGAGATAAACGTGAAGGGCACGATTTTGTAGAATGTGCTTATCTGCGCCTACTAAAGCTTCTGCAACAGTAATTATGCCGCGAGTGCAAAAATCTAAAAGTGCGACAGGTAATGTGAACGGTTGGTTTATGACATGTTATCTGACCGAATTTTGCTTGTGAGATGTGAATGTAATATGGTTTGCATTAAACTATTTCGCAATCTACGACACATGAATTCCTTTTCAGCGAAAAAAATATTGACGTTCTCTTTTTTTTTCAAAGTAATAGGATTTTTGATTTGTATTCAAATGTGATTCAAAAATTCAACAAAAATTGGTCAGAGTCAGGATCAAGGTTATATTTTAATGTATTCAGTATGCAAGCAAGATGGGTTAGTTATTTTATTTAGTTAAACGATGATGATGATGATGGGGCATGCATATTAAATAGCAGCATTAATGGCTAAACAAAAGGCATCAAATTAGTTTTTACAGTCATCATCTGATATCTAAAAATTATCAACACGAGAGGGTTTGTTGTTGTGAATGGAGAAAAATGCGTTGATTTTAATTCTTAATTTTTTCTATCGTACGTTAAGCGGACGGTAGCAGAGTACATAACTATAACACGGACAATAAAAGGATAAATTACTGTCAGATTTTCAGCCAGTAAACGACAAAAAAATGAAGACAAGACAGCCATTGATTGTTGTACAACGACCGCTTGGGTGCACATACCGTTATCCTCAATAAGCATTTCTATGAAATGATAAGCAAGTACCTCTCCAACCCTTACCCAAAAGGGAATAAACAACAAACAAATACGCCATACGCCTCCCAACATGCGAATCTTTAGCACATTATCATTTCTGATGTGTATGGTTACTTATTACTTTTATAGGTGTATTGGTTTTTTTGTTAATCTTCATGATGATGATGATGGCTGATGTTGTGCAATTGCAACTAAAATGGCAATAAACATTTGGCAGTCACACGCAGATATTTTAAGAAAACGTTATGGATGTGTTCAAGTGTGATATATACAAAAGCTATATACGTATATGTATATAAGTACGTGTTGCCACCTACGACTGTCGATTATATTATGTACTACGCGTGTCATTATACAGTGCAGTGATAAATCACTGATCCTTTCAAGTTACCCTAAATATTAAGAAAAAATGGACCAAGTATCGTTAAAAATGCTCACTGCTCATTCATTCGACCCTTTAAAGAATTTGTCTATTTATACATGGTACTTTGAAAACGTAGCATTGAACGAATTTGTAGTATGCAGAGTTACTGAATTGATGGAATGGAATCTTGAACTTTTGTCACAATAGGTTACCTTTTCAAGATAGATGCTTGTTATCAATAATTAAATAAGCAGGAAGTCGCCAAACGTGAAATGTTTATGTGTTTTGCTGCATGCGGAGTAATGTAATCTAGATTCATATATTGATCCTGTAAATTAACGAATTACAAAAGGTTATGGATGACTTATTAAATAATTGCAATTTGGAAATAGATGTCTATTTATTTATTTAAGTTCATGAAGACAGTTCTGTACTGATATATGATATAGAAAAAAAACTATGTGTATACGCCGCGCCGCACTAAATAAATACAACAAAGCTGTATAGTTGGGCCCTAATAAATACCCGTCACGTATCAAATTTTGTAGTAGCTTACAAAAAGTGCATATTACTTTAAAAGATTCTAAAAATTGTAATTCATAAGCTCATCGTCGATAATTATCCAAAATTACGAAGATGCTACTAATATAGGATATATGGATTATGGTGAACACACCATCACTAAATCAACTGAAGAATATTTTTAAATATCTTTGCACAATTGACATCATATATTTCCTCAAATGCAAATATTATATAGTCTTTTAATTGCGTGAACATTCTGGCATTTGGAATGAATAGAAATATATCAATGGTGTGCAAATTACACTTCAAAGATTTGAATGTTGAACTGGAATTGAATAATGACAAGTTATTTCACTTCTTTGGTATGCATGTTGGTGCCTTCGTTAATACTCAAACTAATTATAATCTTTGATTAAGCCTTTCCGACAATTTTAATTGGTTTAGTACACCAGTTATTATGTGCTCGCAACAAGAGTACCAATTTGTTACATTCATTCACGTGGCAGATGTTGAATTTTTAGTTCGCAAGATCTTTGAAAATTTGCAGCATTTATGCAAAATACGAATTCAGTTATTTAACAATCAATGTAATTGATGTTATGACGAAGTGTTACAGTTATAGTATGAAAATGAAAATGGGTCTGTAATGATTGAACCCTTCGATATTCAATATGATATTTATGATTATACTTGATTTATAGGTGCGTAAAATTGGGATAAAGTAAGATTTGGTAGACTTTTTTTTTGGTAATTTATTCTACTAGAAATCACATGAGTACTCTCCGTCTTTAATTACTGCATTATTTGCACCAACGATTGCCATTTTTCTATACTCTGGGTCTGGATGGATGGACAAAGGATGTGTGCATGGAGGTTGGTTCGGTATCAACTAAATTTACTAGTCTGAAACCCTTCACAAAGTTATTTAAGTGGACTGCTTTAATTGCTGTGTACTGTCAAAAATTATGGATCCCTTTGTTTGCAAAGTTTTGCACTTACTTTTAATTATTTAGGTATGTTTTTTACGATGTAGTGTACATCATCCACATAAATTAATTGGAACTATACACATAAAGGTTTTTTCTTGACCATATCCACTATACTCATCCATCGTATTCTTATTGCTCAAGTTCAAGAAGCTGCATCTTTAACGGCCAAAGTGTAACGACCGTCCAATGTTAATTGCATGTGTTTATTATACTGTACATCAAATTATATTGGAGAAGTATTCACACTAAACAACTGGGCTGGACTGGCTACAAATCAAGTTAATTTTTCAACTGATTTGTGCATTGATAACCCATGAAAATGGGATACAAGTAGGTACAAATTATGCAGCATAGGTAATAACGAGAGGCAATTTAACTGTATAATTGGCGAATTGGCGATACATAATAGAATTCAACTGTACACTTTGAATAATGTGTTTTAGTGTACATTTAAGGCGATGCGATGTAGTAGTGTAGCTCGAAGCACAAGGTCTATCATAATCACTAGAGCGCTTCTAAAAACCATACGTAAACATATTATCTGTATGGGTTATCCTGAAAAGATTGGTCGCCGGCCCAACTGACTGCTTCCATGACTGAAGATGATTGCATAACCACAAAAACAAAAATGACTCACTACACCTCGTGGTTAATTGTTGTTTGACTGGTGTTATTTAGACGCATGAATGAATGTCTTTTAACAATGATTTAGTAGCTATGCTATGATACAGATAGAATTTATAATTTTTATCACAATTTGTCAGTACACTACAATGTTTATGTTTAGCTGAGTTAATTGGGACTTTTAGGGTGAGCTGACCTACTATCATTATCATTTGACCTAGTAGAAACAATCTAATAATTCGTGTCGTATGTAGTAAAATGTTTTAAAAAATATTTTGCTTCTTTTCAAATTTGTGAAAGTCGAAATAGCTGACATACATTTATAAAATGTAAACATGAAAATTTTAAATATTAGTTTGTAAATTTGACTTGTTTGGAACGTCGTGAACTTGGAAAATGGTACATAGTACACCACACCTACAAAAACAAATGTTTTGTATGCTTGACTTGTTTTACAATTTACATAAATGAATTACATATATTATCAATTAACTTTCATTAACTGTCAAAGTCAAGATGCAAGAAATAAATTACGTGAATACTGACATGCGTGAGTAGTGAGTGGAAGTCTGGCTAGTTACACAGGTAATTAGCGTCAAGTGTAAACTCGGTTTTAGTTGAAAAATTGGTGACCCCTATGCTCACAAGCCATCATTTTAAATCTCATTATCTATGACAGTAGACGGATGGGCACAATCATAGCACTTATGTACTTAAAAACGTTTATTTTTCCGGTGACATATTATACAATACAATACGATTTACGATATCATTTTATAAATTATACCTGCTCTGTTCAAACATAATTCATGTCATTAAGTCATTTTACATGTCATTCCGAAATGAAAAAAAAATCCAGGGCATTAGGCTTGAAAGAATCAACATAATAATTGGTTTTGTTACAATTTACGTTGAAAAGGAAGAACCATGTAATTTTGTAAAATCACGTTCGGTATAAGTTTTATACCGAATTAATTCGCACGGCTGTTTATTACGAATGATAAAATGAAGTTAAATTGTAGCGATTATGAATATTATACATCCACCGCATTTATTGCTTACCTCAAAAGTGAAAAATACCTTGCTGTATACTTTGAAGAATTTTGAAAAAAAAACCAAACTGACTAGGTTACATAATTCTTCCTATTCGATACTACTACTGTATACATATCTACATTTGAAATGATTTTAAAATATACTCGAATATATATATTCATAATATACTCAAATCGTCAAAACTATACTTTTGATATGTTAAGGGTGAGATTGAATATATATAATATATATACAACTGTATATTTTTATTATATATACTGAAGTCGTTGTAACGG
>JAQIWN010005127.1:0-10294 GCA_034699025.1 Entomobrya cf. arborea Gr-Col-00668 | reverse complement strand
ATTTTGCCATATATCACATTGCCCATTGCAAAAAAACATGGAGCCATAGAGCTGGCGAGGTAGAGGCGGTAGGTACCCTGGACTACTTCTTTTAGTATACATACTTGTATAACTCATTCAACAACCGGAACAAAAAGTGAGCGTTGAGCATTGTAATGATACCATCTAGAGTGTACTTCTGATTAAATATTGTATTTGAGGTAATGATAATGACAGGACTGACCCTGATTTAGCTATAAAATGATTTGATCACATCACATTGAACATCCTTGAAGATTGGATCGGGATGTGATTAAAACAAAAAAAGAAAACATTTATTCAGAAATAGGTACTACGAGAGATTACAGGGGGAAAACAAGGAAACTCTAGAAAAAAAATATGTCGCAACGCAGTAAATATTTGAGTTTGGTAATTATGTCAAGTAAATGCTCAAACTTTATTACTCTATTGCCTTGTTGAGTTAAGCCAAGAAGGGTGTACTTATGTATAAAAAAATAACAACGCAGTTGAATAATAAGGTATTAAATGAATGTTAGAAAAACATATCAAAGGTATTTTTACGATTACAATTATATTTCTATTCTTATAAACAAAAAAAAGTCTCCTTTTTACTTAATCCACAATTCGTACGAAAAAAGTAATCCATCCATACTAGTATTATTCTCGTTATAGTTAAACATGGAGCCGTAATTTAGTAAATAATACCCTCAATAACAAGAAGTACTTACACAATTAGTGTAATGAAACTAGAGGCAAACTGCTAGTTATGTATAGCACCCACTCTACTTTTTTTTTCTTTTACTTTACTTGTGGCTTGGCTTTTGTACTTCTTCGGTTGATTTGAGTTGACATGAGTTGATAATCTTCAAAGATAAATTATTATTTTTTTTGGTCGTGTATTATTATAACTATAAGTTGTCTTGTTACCTTTACTTTTCTACTAGCTTACATTGTAAACTTATTATTTATGGGGCATATACCTTATTTTTCTCTCCTAAAATATCGCTTATTATAAAGAAGTAGTCAGACAAGTTGGTTTTTACATTATAGCTTAAATCGATTTTTTCTACCTTTCTCTCTCTCTAATAATAACACTAATGCCGCGCTTCTCTACTGAATTAAATGCTTATTAAACTAGTCACGTATAACAAACATACACGAAGAAACATAGACACACATACCTACATACATTATTTAACAGAAGAGAAAGCATAATGCTACTTGATGTGTCCTACTGCCTGGCTTGGCATTAACTTAATGAAAGAAAGAAAGCAAAATAGTTTCAATGTCGAATGTCGTTTTCCTCTTCGTCTTCTTTTTCTTGATGTTTTGTTTGTTTGAGAATTGCTCATGCCATGCCATGCCGTACATACCATCATCATCATAATAATATGCCTTAAACACACACATATTTACCTATGTAGTTTTTACTACGACGCGGCAGTTTATAAAGGAGTTAAAGTTGATATAGAACATCCGTAATTTTCAACATTAGGATGACTTATTATACCTTGTTTTGACTTGATTTTCTCTTAATTAACTACACATACTTGTATTTAGAAAACAATACCACTTCATTTTCCTGTTGAGTTCGATGGAACTTGAAAATATTTATGAGGATGGTGCAAGGCTTTCTCTCTTTCTTTTTTGCAAATAGGGAAATGTACCTACCTATATCCACACATAACAAGTTTAGTAAAGTAAACTAATAATGATCCGTTGTTGTAACAGTGAATCAGGGATTCATATATAAGCATTGTACATATGCATTCTTATACTGCCAAGTTTGCAACTATGTTGCAGATTTAGAATAATATGGATACATATTTTGAGTGAGCTCAACTAGCGCTTCTATGTTACATGATAGCAGCTATCTGTTGTCTGGTGTAAGTTTGGTGAAAGTGGATATATCATTATTTTAGTGATCCCATAGGGAGAAGATTGAATGAGATTATCAACGTTGTCGGGAGTCAAATTACCGTTTCAAATTACGACGGCTATACTCTCATATTATACCAATACGTAAATATTAAACTATAACTCTGTTGTATGTATAAAGTATAAGCTTAAAATATAGACCTAAATTCATCTGTTTAGTATAAAATACGTCATAGGTACATCCACTTTCAGTTCTTTTTGCAAGTGAGTTATTTAACAAACCCATTTTTTGCAACAAACCTCTTAGATTCAATATGCATTTTTTTTGAAGGGCCTAGGCAGTCTCTCAAAATGTACCTATCATCCCCATTCTACATAAATGGAATTTTTATTTTGTTTCTTCATAACTACAAGAAAAAGATTATGATGTGAATCATCGAAGTTTGGAATCCCATTTAACTATCAAGATCAAAAATTTAAAATACTTGGACGTTATTATATACATATTCGTATCTATAATCATATAATTTCCGGAGATCCATGGCTGCATATATAATATACATAATATGCAACATATAAGGCGATTTTATTTTCATGCACGGAAATTATGCGGATGGGTTTTTGTAGTTATTTTAAAACTTTATCACTGCGTCAAAACATCAGTTTGTTCTGATCCTTTTATATGAATTTCATTCGTAATTAAATTATGCTTATCCAATAAATATGCATTGTATTAGAACAATAGAAAATGATACCAGCTTGAAGAACTCATCTATGTTAGCTCAACACAATTATTCATCATTCATCTGAAGTTCTATTATTACGAGAGATCGTGATTGATGTATAAATTGTTATTTTTGGCCTTTTGGTCAATCTCTCAGATCACGACATGACATGACCAAAGGCTCACTCGTACACGCAGTTGGACACAAATACTTTTACTCTACTTATACTCTTTCAACACCGGCGGCAGCACATTATTTAACCAAATTTAACCAAATTATAGTACAATTACTTGGCTGAAGGCGTATTGCACAAACTTCCTTTCTACCTATACGAGACGGACGAGAAATTGTGAAACGCTCGCAATCGCAAGTGTTGTGAAAGGTCAATTAAATAATGTAGCTTATATAAGCATACAAACATGCAAGCGTATATAATATGCTTGTACATTCTTCTAAGCCTTCAATCAAACTAACATAATAATTTAGCTTTCAGCATCATCATCATCACCAACTTGATTTTTTTATTGTCGAACCGTCCCATTGAAATATTTAGCTATTTCCCCCTATTATTCGTATGATAAAATGTGCCCCTCTCGTCATCCGTTTCATTACACAAAGTCATGTCATAACCATGTTTTTAGTTGATGGCCGACTCTGCATACATTCATATCTACGAATGATCTATTTATACCTACCTACTACCTACCTTCCCTGGCCTGAACATCAATTTTCAGTTATTACTGTTGTTGTTGATGGTGGCGGTGTAGTGGGTAAAATAACGGTCACATGAAACCGTTTATGTCATTGAATAATAAATGAGGCGATTTTCTGCAGTAATATAACAGTAACACAGCAAGAGGCACACATCTTAAACGCAATATACACTTTTTCTCTCTTGTAACAAACGTGAACATTGATGGTGGAAAAAAGAAAGGGAAATAAAATAGGATCACAAGGATAGTCACAAACACCAGTAAGCAAACTTTCACTTAACTAACAAATCCATAATACATTTTTTATTTTAAGTATGTTGCCAATTTGTGTAAATGTTTGCGTGGCATCGTATCGGCATGACATGGTATGGTAATGGTATGATGATGATATTCCTTTCTCTCAATTGGGCTCATCAAATAATATTATATGGTTTTCTAGAGTTATTATTACTATTAGTAGTAGTGCCAGGAGAATTATATTATTATTGGGAGTTGTGTTTGTTTGTGTGAGCTGAAAGTGTGATATTTGAGCTTTTGAACTATAATAACTATCTGACAAACACACATGTTCATTTTCAAAACTTTTGCTTGCACTATGTTCTGTGTTGACTGTCAAAATACTTTGTTATGAAAATGGCAATGCTATTATCCATTTTATGACAAGAAAGGTACTTCATAATTTATATACATTTAAACATTCATGTATCCATTTACAGTGGTAGTAAATTATGCGTCCCAGTCAGTTTCAGCACAGGTGAGCACTCAAAGTAATATAAAAAGTATCCCAAACGTACACAAACAGCTTCTTTTTTTACATTCATATTCATAAAACTTTTTAAACCGGATAAAATATTTTTGTTTTGATTCATCTCTATAAAAACTTATAAAAACAAGTTTACTTCAAAAACACTTTATTCTGAAAACTTTTTCTGTTTTAATACTTACTTTTTTTCTTTCAAAATATTAATCATTCTGCTAAAAAAAATATGTATGTAAAAAACGCAAAAATTTATGCACATTTATTTTTTGTATAACGTTATTTTATCTGATTAATAGGACTATAAACTAAAATATTCTAACTAACATTAACTACCATGCGACATAAACTATGCAAAATAGAATTCGATTTATAAAGATAATGATCATAAATAATCAGTAAGCTATAACCCTTTTCCCCTGTTATGTTGAGATGATTAGCTGTATCGACTACAGTATGGGAACGAGGCATGAAGAAAGAGAAAAATCAACAAGAGTATTATTTCAAGCAAACATGTTGAAGAGGGAACGTCAAACAGAGTTTTAGCCAGCTTAACCATTCCAATTCTATCAACCGAAAAATGGCAACGTTCGGTATAATAATCCTGACAAACAAATAATAAAAATATAATGCATATGTTTAATGCGAGTGTGTATTAAAGCCATTAATTCTATTTTTCTTGTTGAAACATGTAGAGGCACAGGTAAATACGATGCGGCATAAAATGTTTTATTTATTTTTATAGAAATTCCTTGTCTAGTTATTTAGTACCATGTCGTACTTGTACATATGAAACAAGAAACATAAAGAAGAAAATCTAAATGGTTATAGGATTTTAACTGTCTCTTTGAGCGAATAATATTTTGAAAGCTAAAAATATCTATAAGCTTAAGTAGATCTATACATGGTTATATATTTGTACATTTATATTAACTATAGGATTCAGCCTGGTATTATGATCACAGATCACTGTCACACAATTAAATGAAAGGTTCTGATGGGATATTGCGATTTATACTATTACTAAAGTACGTAGAACAAAATTTTTATTTTATTCCATGAGTGCAATCAGCTTGATAATAGATCGTAAATTGTCCTTACGTACATTCTGTACTGAAACTACACGGCGAAAGATGATGTCGTCGAATTATAAAACCATATCGTCCCGAAAGTAATTGCAATTTTAAAATTCTAACGGAGCTAAAGATTTTTTAATTTTAAATAAACCAATACTCAAACTCAATTTCTAAATAGCTTATACACTTCATGTCAAAGATCATTTCATTTAATTCCTTCATACTAGACTGAACACCAAGTATGCACATACTTTTTTTCTGTTTCATCTATGAAAAAATATGTTTAATAGAATTCTTTTTTTCTTCTCTGTATATCTTTCTATTTTCTCTCCTTTTTATCATTTTTCCTTTCTCAGTACACTTTGACAAGAAAAAAGGGGTAAATATACATAACACTACTTTTACTTGCTTGCCTTTCTCTCTAACGTTGAAAGTAAACGAGTCAACTGAACTCCTATAAAAAAGCTCATACTATATAATCTTGTTGTGGTTTAGTTTATCCTCTATCTTTTTTCCCTCCACTCTCACTATAATACTTTCATAGTATTACAATCATCCTATTTATGGTTTTTGCCTACTACACCAAAAAAGAAACGAAAGATAAAAGAAAGAACAATAATAATACGAATACGAGAAACTTTTGTCATACAATAATTGTATGCATTAAACTTACGGCAATATAATAAAGTAGGTACCTACATATCATATCCATATCACATATCTGATGATATGCCATACACAAATATATAAACTACACTTACAAGTCGTCCGCGTCCAACCCACCAAACCAACGTTATAATAAGTCCTCCTATCTCACAATCAGACAGACAGTTATATTAATATTATGACGAAAACAACGATCAAAACAGAATGACAACAAGGATGACAATTTCTTCAAACACTTTTATATTTATATCCATGCTCTCATAGTCATATCATCACATCACAGAATAGCACAAAACACACAAACATTTATATCAAAAGTGAAATGTTGATATTACAGCCATACACACACAGCATAGCCTTAACATTGTATCACATATTGTAATTCAATGTATCAAATATATACATATGCGCCTTTCTCTTTTTCTCTCTGTTTGTGTATACGTCATAATCACAAGTTTCATTACAACAACCCATGCATCATATATACCATACCGTTTTTTTTGCCCATGCCATTCCTTTTGCTCACCCAATTCTTCTTACTCGCTAAACAACCAGGAAGAATAAGAGCCAATATTGCAACGCTTTATACCATACTCTAATTTATTTGTATATCTACCTATTGCATTGTAGGACAACGGAATAAGTGAAAGTCAAAGAACAGGAAAATAGTCAACACTCAACATTAAATGAGAAAACATAGGAAAATGATCGATATTTTATTTGTCCACCACCATCGTCATCATCAGTTCATATTTATGTACTATTTTTTAGAATTGCCGTTTTCTATAATACTTTATATTTATGGACTATGGACCGATGCTGCTGTTCTGAAAATATATATTTAACGTTTTCATTTTGCGCACTTGCATACACACGTAATTCTAAAGAGACCGGAGGGAAAAAAAGAATGGATGAGAAGAGAGCGAACTGTCAATTAAAGGCCATATGGAAATCCTTTGAGAAAGTATGGTTGTTTTGCTCCTCTCTACTTGAATTGAAACTCTGTATATACCAATACCACTACATTACTTACTACACAGCATTTTACGTTACATGTTAAACATTATGTTACGTTACAATGTACTTTCTTTTCCTCCTCCTTCTTCTCTTCTACCACCACACCACCGCCAACTCAACTCATCATGTTTCCTCTTGTTGTTTTCTTCGTCGTGTGTGTCTAATAAAAAAGCCATGTGTGTAGGTAAGCTTTACTAGCATAATGCTCTATAAAACTAGCCGCCTCATTTTTTTCTTGCTGTTTGCTACAATATAATGTTCGTCTTATTATTTAAGGAAGGAAGGAAACTATGTTATATTACACATCAGCTCAAGCAGCCTAGCAAAAAAAAAACGCCACGGGCTTTCTCTCTCTCTCTCTGCTAAAATCTAAATCAGCCTATGTGCTTTTTTTCGGTGTTTTTGTGAGAGAGTGTGAGCCAGTTGGCGGTCTTTGGCTTGGTTTGGGAAGGCAAGAAAAAACAATGAGAGGAAACCTGCTATGTTGAGTAGTTTTTTGCGGTTAGCACTACTTATTTTTTTGGTAATACTATGCATACATATATAATTTATCCATCGATCATTTTATACCTTTCCCCTGGTGCTACTTTTCCATTTTTGTTTACCTCACCTTACAAGCTTGTGTTTTTGCTTTCACCGATCCATTAGACATTATGTATACCTGATAGATTATTACTATTGCTTGGACTCCGTAAGAGAGAAAGGAGAAAAAAACAAAAACATATGACGTAGAAACGTCGGAAAGGTTTGAATGACAGGGGAAGGATGATATGTGATGATGATGATGGGGATAACGATAAATTTGCGCTTGTTTAGTGTGCATATCAGCGTAATGGATAGAATATATGGTGATAATGATCGTTGACGAATGACGATGAAGAGAGGTCAATATTTGAGTTGGGAAACTTAAATATAAAAATGTCACTCGGAAGCCTGTAATGTGGAATAAATTTAGAAATAGTACCAAGTCGAGTCATGTGTGGTATGACCTGATCTGACTGACTTAAAACCTTTTAAAACGCGATAAATTTTTATTATCCAGAGATAAAGATCACAAATAGGCGTGGTCTCTTTTTTCCTGTTTGAACTGCGGTATTTATATTATATAATAGTTTTTTTATGTGATCAGATCAGACGATTATTTTTAAAAGCAAGTTAAGTTTAGTGTATAATTTCCGCTCGAACCTGTCTTTGTTCAGTAGTGGATCTCCATCTTGAATCAACTGGATAGCGTACTGTATGTTCTTCTGAAGAACTTCCGGTGGAACCTGGTCCAGCTGGCCGGACTCCAACTTTTCCAAAATGAGTTTAAGTCTTTGCACCACCGACATATTAGAAAGGGTGGGGAGGTCAGTATGAAGGTCAACGGGAGGGTCCCTCCTTCGAAGTATTTTTACTCCATTAGTTGGTTCATCATTAGCAACTAGATAGACAAGAGAAAAGGAAATAGTGGAAACGGTTTTAGTTCAGATAAAGATTATGTGGTAGTTAGCAAAAATAAAAAAGTTGTGCCGTCTGTCCTTCTTCCTTGATTACTTTCATTCAACTTTTCGTGATTACAATCGTTTGTCTTTTTGTGCTTTACTTGACCATCCCATCATCATCCCAACTAAACCAAAAGATCTCCAACTGAGAGAGAGAGAGAGACAAGATGTTATAATAACATACATACCTATCCACTTTCCTTGCAACGACCGTGAAACTTTTTTTATTTGCAGAGGAGAAAATAAGTTGAAATTATTGCTTATTTGGCTTTTACGTCTTTCCCCTCCTGCATTCCACCTCTGAAGCACGTCAGTCAGTGTGTCATTTTATAACCACGTAATAAAACACATTTTAGTATATAAAATCTGTTTTGTAGGAACACCATACAACGGCAGCAGGCTAACAACTACGTACTATAAGCTTTGTGTTTTGTATATTAGATTAATTTGCATACGCCCAAGTAATTTTCCATTTTCTGGCTACTTTCACATTGTAAAATCTGGTTAACAAGGCGGTTAACATGTAATTTAATTCTTTCGACTTGGCTTGCCTTCACTCTAACTTACTTTTACTTTACATGCAACAAAGGATTTCCTGTAATAAAATGTAAACATGTGTTGTTGTAAAGATCTTAATCTGCACTACAAAATGAAAATTTAAACTTTACAGCCAACTTTTCTTTTTCACCAAATAAAAAAATACTTTCACTATCTAAATTCTAAAATCTCTCAAAATGAAGAACAATGTGGTACAGAAATGTGAAGAAAGAAAGAATGCGCTTCTCCTCAAAATCCACAAGACATTTTAGCCAAATAAAAGTTTAACTAATTTTTGCTTCATTCGATTTGTTCCCTGATTCGCTGTCTGCTAGGCAGACTTGCTATTCGTTAGTAGAAATTCCAAGATGTATAAAATTCCAACAAAGATAAATTCTTTTTTTCGGAGAAAATCATGAGAATGCTATTTGTTCATTTTATAACTATCTATCTGTTTATTTGACTCTGATTCTGATAATCTTGTTCTGATGAGCTAACAAGCTACCGCATCGCAAGAGTAATCCTAACTTTTACCAATTTCCATTTTATATTGTAATATAGGGAACAATGTTATATAATATAATTTTGATACAATTCATTTCATTCTTCTTCCTTTTTCAACACCAAAGAAAGCCAAACCATACCAAAACCAAACTCTTCTCAAGTTAAACCCAAGTAATTTCCAACTTCCAACAAGCCTTGTTCATTTTTTCTCAAGAAATGCTTTCCAATGACTATTCTGAGCGATCCTTATTTTTCCTGCCTTACTGAATGATGGACAAGTATTCAACCAACTACCTCCTCCTCCATCCACCTACCAAAAGACTTATACACTTTTCTCCTTTTCTTCACTAAAAAGAAAACTTGATCAAATTTGTGCTGAACAGGAGCAAGTTGTGTGGGGATGATAAATTGATTTTATTTCATACTTCAAGCCTTCAGTGGAGACTATCTTGTTGAGTCTAGTTACAGAAAGAGAGGATTTCTCTTTCGGAGAAATCGAAGAGGCATGCAATGGGATGGCAGCTGAAATGATGACAAATGATTGGCGATTTGATTGGAAGTATGAAGCAAAGTGAAGGAACACATTCATCATACACGCAATAAAAACATATAACTGTGTTCCTTCTTCTTCTTCGGAATACCCAAAGAACTCCGTTATAAATGAACCAATATAAAAATTTAGGAGAAAACAAGATCATAAGAAAAAAGACACAAACAACATGTTAGTTTACTTGTGCCATTCATCGTTTTAACTCTAGTGATAAGGAAATGATGACTAAAATTGGTGAATTGCTTTGACAAAATTATGATTATTATCAAGATAAATAGACAATAAATACATAACACAAAAACATGCACACACATGACAAATCTGTGCCGATGATGCTGAATAACAAAAACTTGTAACAAAAACAAAATGACAAGACAAGATGAAAGA
>JAQIWN010005126.1:0-10295 GCA_034699025.1 Entomobrya cf. arborea Gr-Col-00668 | reverse complement strand
TGCCCTTGACCCAAGTGACCCGCATGCCAAATTTGGACGAAATCGGTCAATGCGTTCTTGAGTTATCGTGCTGACAGTCAGACGGACAGACAGACGGACAGACAGACGAACAGACAGACAAACATGATAAAGTAAATACTTGCTGACGCTTCCCTTTCAGCTACGTAATAACGAATGAATTACTTAATTATACATAAATTCTTTCCTTTGTTCTTCCATCACTGTTACTGTTATTGCGGTTATTTGTCATCTAGACAATATCATTTCTATGCATTACAAAACTACATTTCTTATGCTCGCCTCATTTTATATTTTTCATCAAAATCTCTCATTTCTTTTGTGTGGATTAGAACTGTGAATATAATTTCAAGATAATTTCCTTGTGAAATTTTCATGCTCTAAAAATTGTTTCAATTTATGTCGTTCTTAGCATGGATTCAATTTAAAAAATCAGGACTATAAATACTTTACCAGTTTTATTGATAGTTTAACAACCAGACAGAAAACAACACGCATCACAAACTAATGTAATAACGACCATATCGAATAAAGTATCTTATTATTCTTAACCGAAAATATCCTACATAGTCATGTTTACATCTATGCACAAAATATATACACGTAGCCGTAGCCTTTACAAAAGTAAAAATGCCAGTCTTTTACTCAATGGACTGTCCTTGTTCAGGGAAGATACCCACTTACGCAACGTCACCACAATAACACCAGTCAAAACTAATACGGCTCCCAGTAAACTGCAATAAACAAAAAAAAAAGATTTATAATATGCCCACTCATTTAATTTAGCTTGAACTACTTGTCTATTGTCTATAAAAAATAACCCAATTTTATTGTTTTATTACCTTATCAAATCTGGATAAACTCCCACAATAACCATCTGCCAGAAAAAGGTAAAAATAACTTCACTAGTTCGAAGAAGCGCTACAACCCCAGCTTCCTCAACTTGAAGGGCAAGCACCAAAAATGTATTTCCTAATGACCATAAGCACCCGACACATAACATTCCAACCAAGTCCCAATTACTATCAGGAATTTCTAGCTTGCCAAAAGCAATTGCAAATGGCAGTGTAGAAACAAACGCCCACGTGTACAGGAATGTGTTGAGCACACCATGATGGACATTTTGAAGGAAGCGAATACACAAAATGATAATAGTGGCGAGGATCATGCAAACAAATGCTAAACCAACTCCAATCTAAAATTAGAAAAAAACACAGACATTGAAGGTTAAAAATTTCACAATGCATATTACACGCTTATCATAATTGGTAGGATTAATACAACTAACCAGATTATCCTCATCAAATGAAGTAGCTCCTGTGAGGATTGGGGGACGAGTCATAACACCAATACCCAATAATGCCATTATGGCTACGATTATAGGAACCACGCCACACTTTTCACCGAGACATATCCAACCGAAAAAGTTTACAGTGATTACTGAAGATGCTAGAATTGTTCTGGTGTCGGCCACAGAAATGTAGTGGAATGAGGCGATGAGACCGTATGAAATCAGTACACTGAGAAGGGCACGAAACTGAAATTAAAAGAGATTATGTATCGATTTTCATTAATTAATTTTAAAAATAAAGTACTTAAATGTGCTGGGAACTTACCCACATGTAAAATATAACTTTCTTATTTTCCATCATGGGCAACAAGTTCTGTGTCACCGGCTTCTTCTCAACCTTTAAGGTATACCAAATGAAAGGCACTGACAGTAGGGCTCCCATTGGAAATGCAAAGCATCCTAGATTTAGGGGATTCACATGTCCAAGTAACTTGAGTAGGTTACTACTCAAAGAAAACATGTTGGTGGAAAGTAGAGTGTAGACAAGTCCAAGATAACGTTTCCATCCTAAAGCTTTATTACTCACGGCGGACATTTTTCTTAAAGAGTCCACATTGGATAAGTCCCTCTTACTGCTTGTCATGAATACCACTTGACCCTCAACTGTGAGGCTGGGATCTGCATCAAGAAAGGGGTCAGTTGACACGCGTAGGTTGGCCAAAGGTACTCCACCAGCGGCCTCTTCATCCCCTTGAAGCTTGTCCTTTTCTGTGGGTTCATATTCCAAACCATCTTTAACAAATTTCGGATCTGAGAGGGATACCCTTTTTTCTTTGTTTTGGGAGGAAATGTTAACGTATTCAGGGACTGGGGACTTTTCTTCTTTGTTATCCATTTTTAATGGAGGTTAATTAAAGTATATAATATATTTATTTTAAAGGAAAGCAATTAAAACTATAAGAAAGCGACGACGTTAATCCGACTAGTCACTGTATTAAAATGATAGGTGGAACTTTCCCTCAACTTATTTTTTGTAAGAGAAGTGAGGCAACGGTCACTTAATTTGTGCATGACGATTGTGTAAATGTTCATTCTGAAGAGGAAAAGATTTTTTTGTTGAAAACAAGTGCAATGAAGATATTTATGTATGGTTTGTTAAGCCTTTGCTTTTTGAAGGCGTGATCAATCCAATCCACTTGGTATTTAAGCAGAGCAGAGAGATGAGATAAGCAAGCGTTGAGTTTAGTTTAAAAGAGAAAAGATATATATTTTGAAAGTAATCTTGTATTTTTTGTGCACGAGGAGACAAAGGCCATCACTGTTGTGATGCGTGTGAGTTTGACCAAATATTTAAATAAATTGGGTAAATGTTTTTATAATCAGTTATCTGTAAATTATCAGTTTTTTGTTATAAAAGAGGAGTCCAGTTCACTGGAGTAATGTGTAGCTTTGCATAGATAAATTGAAGGAATAATGAGGATGGTGATAAGAATATTTGTACTCTACATCAACAACCTGCTAAAGTCCTTCGGTTTCAGTCGGAATCATCATCAATCAGTCATGATTATGATGATAGTTTGTTAATTGTTAATATGCAATAACAGTTTATGCAGTAATTTATCAGGAAATGTTGGCACACACTTGTTAAGCAAATAATACCTCCATCATCATCATCGACTACAAAAACTGACACTGACGGTTAGCAACAAGTTTACTGACAGCTTTGGATGTAATATTCAAGACTGGACAGCTCATTTACTCGGTTGAGAAATTAGTTTTTGAATACTTCTTAAAAAAATATTGATGACTGATTTAGTAAGTATTAAGTGGTTAGTGTATTATGCACATGTACATCTGTTTTCAATCTATCATTCATTCGGAAGTGTTATGAAAACTAATTGTATTGTAAGCTTTCGCCATTTAAAGAGTTGAAGTGGCTGAGAGTAGTATCGAGAAGCGGAACAGTTTATATAAGTAGGCTCATTATATCTAATTACTTTTATTTTCAATTTTGTGATAATCTTTATCTTTGCATAATGTAACGATTTATTATGAAAGCGTTTTTACCTGACTGATATTTTGGTGCTCTTCGCTCGTCAGCTCAGCTCAGGCTGCAACAGGCTAGTTTTTTAAGGAACTAATTAAAAACGTCACAAAATAGAATTAAAATGCAATGCGCAGTCAGTTAATTTTAAGACGATAGAACATCAAGATCGCCAAAACAAACTAATTTGTTATTCTACTGGTTTAAGTTCATTTTGTATAGAGTAACCTGCTTTGATAGTAGATCTTACAAATGGACATTAGTAGTCAGTAGTACATTGTTAGCAAAAAATGGATTTACGTATATCATCTATTGTATTTTTTGTACTATACACTATATAATGTACCCGTATTAATGTTTTTTCAGCAGTAGAGAATCTATTGTGTTTAATGATCAGATCAGGTAGAACTAGAAAAAGTCATAATCACCAGTGATCAATTTTTGTAGTAATGTTTCTTTTTTAGTATTTAAAGGATAGCATAATATTATGAGTATGTAATGTTAATGTATGTATACCAGACGCTGTAATTTCAGCATCAAGGTTTGAAGATGCGCTACATATTGACAGGCACACGACTCACGAGACAAGATTAATATTTATTAGTCAAAAGCCATTCAAAAGAGCAATTTTATGCAACAGGTAGCGTTACATTAGTAAATGATACCAAAATTGTGATTTAATTCAGCACAAAATGTATTTGTTAAGAACTAAATACAATGTAGTAGCATCAAGATGTAGACATGCAAACGTCTTCTTTGGTGTTGACAAGACAAAGAGTAATTTTTGATACATATCTCCACCAAGTTGTTTTAAAATCCTCAAAATTGAAGTGGTTTGTAAATCCATAATCCTCAGTTATTATTCATGCATATCGGTTGAATTTTCATCAACCGAGTTTTTTGTTCAATTTTATGTACATCATATCAAGCCAAAAACAAGCTCTTTACATAAAAAAGCCTCTGCATGTCATTCACCTGTTCACACCTGCTCTTCGTTGTCAAATCATTTCAGCCTGATGATGATGTTTTGTATGTAATTTGATATAATATACAAAATTAGTATTCATGTGTAAGACCTTTATTTCTGAAGTAATGAATTTTTAGTTGTATAAATATATGTGCAGGCAAATAATGGTTTAAAGTAAAGTAGAACTTATAAGCTTAAATTATAGCTAATTTATTTTACGATTTGAGAAACCATTTAACGTCCGCTTTTATGGATAAGTAAAATTGATCACGTTTTTGTTACTGGTTCCGGGAAATTTCAGGCTGTAAGCATCAAATTACTGCAAAACTACTACTTGTAGATAAATTAAAACTCAGTTCAAGACATAAAATTAATCTACATTTTAATGGTTTCACAAACATTACTACAAAACTTAAATGAAGAATCGTTTACATGCGCATTTCTTTGTCATTTGTGTGCACTTCCATTAAAATTACTCCCACTACTTACTTCCCTTTTATGTGAGAAAGTGAGACGTATGTGGCTTGCTCAAACGTGCATGGAATGGAAGTAAACGTGATGACATTCAATTTTATAGTATTTCCGTTTCCATCCGTCATCCGTTAAGTCGAGCAGGTTTCAGGACTCACTTTTTCCCAGATTAATTAGCGCAGTGAGAGCACGTTTTTATGTGTATGTTCCATTTATCTTACTGCAATTCTTATAAGTTTCCTTTGAAAGAAAAAACAAAAGGAAAAGGCGCATAACCAATATCCTACTTTCTTCAATGTTACACAAAATGGAAAAATCATGAGTACATGAAATACTAAGCTTGTGAACCTACATTACATGAGTTCATTACACAAATTTATATGGGCCATTTCACATTTACGATAGGACTTTCCTCACACTTTCTTTTTTCACGGAGGGAAACCGCACAGCTGAAACTTGTAACATTCTGCAAAAATTCTTGTACCAAACCTTCCAACGCCGACACGCCTCCAGTATATAACTCCACCACCAAAAATTGTCTTTCATTATCCAAACTTAACCCTTTTCTTTTGTTCCTTGCCAATATATAATTTTAGACAAACGTAAAAAAAGTATAACTCAAAAAATACATATATACCTTGTACGAAAACTCTCACCACCATTATCAACCATATAAATATTTTATTACTTATACTACATCATCTCCATATTTCTTACTTGCACACCATCGCCAAAAGAATACCACAAAAAAAATCTAAAAAAAAGTATAAAAAGAGAAAGGCATTTACAAGGATAATTTAGAGACAGGTTTATTGCCACCGCAGTAAAAGTTGTGGTTTTGGTCACACTACAAGAATTCTTACAAGGGGCTACCCCAAAAAGAACATCTGCATAACTACTCCTGCTCTGCAACTGCTACTACACACCTTCTTTTTAGTATCATCAGTGCCTCACGTTTTTCTAATGACAAAATGTAGAAACAATGTAATAGCCAAGCCATCAACGCCACCGCCACCGCATCCCACCCAGCTTGGTATGGTCTACGTCTCCGCTTCTACTGCAATTTATTTGCACACGTTTTCTCCCCTGTCTTACTTTCTTTACTAATGTCTTTAGCCACTCACTACGCCACTACCTCCTCAACTTTACTACCACTTCATTTATGGGCTAACACATGAATATTAGAAAGTGGAGGAAATGCTATTCTAATGTGTTTTATTTTCCATCTCCCACACACGTAAAAAAGGTAAAGTGCTTTCATCAGGCCAGGCCAAGCCACCAGAAGAGAAACAATGTAGGTGTATAAAATCTTGGTCAATCGATATATTGAAGCCAGTGAATTCTGCTGGTTTTTTTAGCAAACACTTTTAAAAGGTATTTCAAGGTTGTATTGCATCGTATCTCTTAAAATTTCAAAATCCAAACAGGTAAAATACTAGAAAAAGGTTACAGGATATACAACACTGAATATAAACAAGAAATTGGTAAGTTTCTACTTTATTGCTTGGTTGAAATTGAGGTACCATGTCCTCTTTCAGACCTTTCTCAGTGTCCCCATATTGAATTCACCAGGGTCTTCTATGCCATAAAAAACGAAAGAGGTTTCCTCCTATAAAAAAAAACCAGCGATTGTGAAACACTGAACACTGCTTTCTACTCTTGTTTCTCGGTTTTCCTGACACATTTTCTCATTTTTATTGCAATCACCGTCACCTTATCAGACATCTATACAGATACAATTTTCTCTCTTTCTCGTAACAACCAACCTTTTGTATATTGTTGTGGGGTGTAGTAGTGTGGGACATTGTGAATATCCTTAGATTATAGAATTTTCTGTCGATGTGAGTGAACATCACAATGCAAAATGGATGTACCATTGTTGTCATCAACATTTCATTAGAACATTGGTCTGGTCGGCTTCGGCTATCTCTTCAGTAGTCTCTTTTCTTCAAACTCTTTTTTTCCATTTAAAAAATAAATCTTTTGTTACACATTTCCAGGGACCTTCCCCGTTTCCGTTTGCCATTCTTTTATATTTTCCTTATAAAAATATCGGTCGGTATCCCTTGTACATGTATCTCAAATATTTTTTCTACAGAAAAGCTATGCATTACAAAAACTTGTCCTGATCCTTTCTATGTGAACTATGGAGGCAGGTGTGTAACATCATCACATCACAAAGTAAAATCCTTCTAAAATTACATATCACAAAACACCACCAACAGCTTCAAAGCAAGTAACCTTTTTCTGGTAATAGTCCCTTTGGTTATTGTACCTAGTGACCATTCACCATTACCGTCACCTCACCTTAAGCAATATCACGAACAACCCTATTATTTCAGAAAAAAGAAGTAGGAAAAAATGAAAATAGGGAAGAAGATAGACGGTCACATCATTAAATCATGGCAGCAATTCCCAAGTCTTCAACAAAAATAGACACCTGAAAGCCCCTTTTTTCTTTCTGTTCCGTATCCTAAACATCTTTCCTTACATTGTAGCAGTAGCAAAGCAAGTAGCCTACGTGTCCATGTCCATCCGCAGAAAATACAGAAGAAATGAAAGAGAAAGGTGAATAGAACACGGGTGAAAGCGACAAAAACACATTGTGTTGTTCCTTCCTTCCGCTTTGGTGTCGCAGTTGTGTTGCCTTTTGTGTCAGTTACCTTTTACTTTTTACATTTTCTCCTGAACAACAAAATTTATTTTCCTAAATAGACTTCTAGATAATGCAGGCAGTAGAGGAACACATCCTGTTGGTCACGAACAGGAAGAAAAGCGGACAAAGTTGTAAAGAAAAATTGCATCAGTAGAAGTAAAACTTTCCATTTCCATCCTTTTCTCGTTTGCTGTGGTGTTTTTTGAGTTTTTGATACTGATTTTAAGATTATACGAAATACTAACCAAAGTAATGTTACTTTAAGCTTTCTTTTTGTTGTAAAATTTGATACATAAGTATTTTGTCCGATTTTGGTTCATTCAGATCTTCTACTTATGCTATATGGCCATTTCATCTCTTTCTTGAATGTACTCCAACGCAGGAGAGAGCTCCCTTGAGAAGATCAAAGTAGAAAGATATGAGCTGAGTTAGTCAAGTCATCACACAACCACCGCTGGTCATGTTCTTGTTTAAGTGGTGGGATGGTTGTGCGTAGCGTAGTATCAAAAATTCAGTACATGACCTACTGCATTTCAAAATTTCAGTGTGGGCTTAAAAAAGGTTGGGAAATGAAGAAGACAAAAATTGTTGGACAGTTTCAGATTGGGAAAATGGTTTTCACGGTTCTAAATTGGACGTTTGTCCATCCTTTTTATGATCAAAAAACTTCCTGCAAAATAATTATGCCGCACGGTCCATCCTTTTTTATTATTCTCTACATCCCATTTATATTTTAATAGAAGTTAATTTTTAAATAATCCGACCAATAATTTAGTTTGTGTTAAGTAATTATAGCAGATAATCTGAATCAATCGTTTCTTTCGTTTTACAAAAGTGTCTTCGATATACTTACATATGTATATACCTGTTTGTAGACTCAACTTGATTTACTCTTGTAATAGTGACTATTTGTAGTATGCCTGAGGAATTTAGCAAATTTTAAAGACGAAAGCCATTTCTTAACTGAGACTGGCAGGCTAATTTGTTTTCACAAAAGCAATCATAGTGTTCGCTATTTTCGTATGTACGTTTGCACTTAATTCACCAGTCACGTCTGAATTTATCCTCTCCAAATCAAATGTCTTCTTTCCTTTAGACCAACAAGTACATTATCGGAGTTGAATCCTCTTTCTGAAATTTTACTTGTTTTTTCTTATCTGACGCAACTGACTGGTAGTCCAATGAAAATGGCCATTAAAGTTCAACTGAATTGACCAACGTCTTATTTTGTGCTTGTCAAACGAAGACTTTTTTTACTATAAAATGTAAAACTTTTCGATTCTATGATATTCTTATATAATATAAAAAAATATATACTAACTCGGTCTTAAAATATGGTAACTAAAGGAGGCATTATTTTCTTCTTAACCTAGATATTTTGGTTAAGTTAGACACAACCTAACTTCTAATAAGATATATGAAGGATGCAGAGGATAAAATAAAAAGGATGGAGATCGTGCGGCATAATTATTTTGAAGGATGTTTTTTGATCATAAAAAGGATGGACAAAGTGCCAAAAAAGAATGCACAAGAATCGTATGCCTTTCAGATTTACTGAAAGCATGAGAATTTCTCCAGGAAAGTTACATGACTAGACTGACTTTTTAGTTGATTTTTCATATAATCCTTGAGATGTGTCATTTTTATTTTGGAACAAAGTTTTCTTATTCTTTCTTGTGTATATTATCTGTACTGCTACCCATTCATAACTAACAAAGGGTTGTTTTAGCACAAACAAAATGTCCATTCCCATTATAATCTCTCATGACGTGATAACTGATGACATTGAAGTCTCAAATATCAAATATCATTTCTAAATATAAGCCTGAATGGAAATTAATGATACCAAAGTTTAGGGTTTGAATTGATACGTCTTGTTTACATGGAATAAAATTCAACGCAGGACGACTCAATGTAAATATTTTACAAACAATGTATCCTGTTTTTCTTCTCTAGTCTAAAATTTTCATAAGGCGTGGGTAAATAAAACAAACGAAAAGTTGATAAACAAAAAAAATATTGTGGAGTATATAAATAGATTGATTTGTTACAAAAATCGGCTGAAAATCCACATCTAAAAATAAAGTTTGACCTTATTCATCTTATTAATACTTCAGAGATGGGAATTAAGGTGTGATGGAACTAAAAATAAGTTTCGAACTGGTGGAGGAAACTCATCCAAACAACAAACAAGTTTTGAAGAAATGAAAAAGTGAGCCTTTTATTTCTACTAAGGTTTAATATGTGCAATATTTTCTATAGAAGTTATATAAGCGATGTCGTTTTCATTCTCAGCAGTTAATTATAAAGATAGCCTTAAAGGTTATTACACTGCATTTCATAACATTTTGCAAAAGGAATAAGAAATATCTAGATCAGAAGTTTTCTTTATAATCATAGCCTATTGAGAAACTTTAGACAAACAAACAAGCATGTGCAAAGAGCATTTTCAAGTAAGCAAAATGGCAAAATATTAAACAATGTTATCAAATACTTCATGTATCATGTCAAAGTTCATGGAAGACTTGGCTTTGAGACTAGAAGACTGGACTATTGAGTTTCAGGTATCCATTCTATTGTAGATAGTAAATATCGTTGCCTGGATGAATCGCACGATATCATAAACTGGGTATTATGAGATTACAAAAAACCAGACATATTGAGCATCATACTACTTTAATAATTAATCCTAAATATCAGGCTGGTTGATGCATTAATGTTTCATCTCTCTGGAAGGGTTTGGTATTGGACCTAAACCTGAGTTATAGGAAATACAGTGCGTTTACTTTCTATAAGTTCACTTAATTTTTTTTGGTTTCATGCGTTTTTTCAAACTCCCCGAAGTTGT